>JAOTON010000484.1:1012500-1255000 GCA_034440635.1 Lepas anatifera | reverse complement strand
GCGACAGCAGCGTTCACAGGGGTCGGCAGAGTTTCGTGCTGTCAGTTTATAGGATAACATTTTACCAAGCTTAATGTTTCTAAGTTGTTTTCACATATGAGCACCATTCTCGTGTTTTCAGAAATCCAGTGGGCCACATCGAGGTGGTCAGCTATCTGTTTATCTGGCGTCACCTCTGACATTTAGAGAGTTTAAAACACAACACAGGGGACGCCGGGTAGACAATGCAACACATTCAAATGAAAAGAGCCAGGATAAGACACCAAAGAATCATAACCTTATCAAACGTGGCAGCGGGGAACCTTCACATCTGAAGGCCAGAAGCCGTAACTCAATTTCAGCTCTCTCCCAGCTTTTGAACGGAAGTCGCTCAGACGTGTATTTTGAGCGTCTTTACAACCGGGAGTTCCCCATATCCCACAGCGAGAATTCCCGTTCGTTAAAGTTATAACAACCTCAAATGGCTGCATGTATGCATGGCTGAGTCCCGGAGCTGTCCCAAACACCAATTAAGAGGTTCCGGCTAATTGATTTTCTTTTAATACGCGCCACACTGGAGAAAGAGAAAACTCGCCTCCCCTTCCCTCGTAGTTTTCCCAGAATTAATAACAGACACAGAAATAATAAACACAGAAACATGTTCCATCCAATACCTCATCCACGCTCAACTTGACACATCGCCAGATATTTTAGGTCGGGTCATGCCAAGTCAAGGAGCTATATAAGGTCATGTGATCTGACCTCAAAACTCAACATCACGAGTTTGAAGCGGCACCAAAGGAATATTGGCCAGCTGATCCTTTCCAAACATTCACCTATGATAGGGTCATATGGTTCGAGAATCCGCAATATCAGAATGTGCGCACTGTTGACCATCTTGAAATTCAGTTCAGTTGTTCATATTCACTGTCACCCATCGTAAATATATTGAGAAAGATGGCAAAACAATTCTTCAATGTCCTGTGGCTAGCTATCTTACATCAATATGCTTCCCATGATTTTGTTTCATCTTGACAAGAGCATTAAACGCCGCCCTAAATTTTAATTTAGACCCTCCAGGAAATGAGATAAGTCGGAGGGAGGGGTGGGGGATACGTCACCCTCAGCGGGGCGTGTACAAGGCTGCCGTAGAACTTGTTGAACATGCATGTTTCACACCGGAAGGTAATAACAACATTAAAACGTTGCGCACCAGAAAAAAACTCAACAATTATTTTCCTAGTTATTTCAATTTGGAAGAAAGAAATTGAAATCAGAACACGAAAGCTATCTTTAAAATATCAAATAAACCCCTGGAGTGTCCTCATATTAAGTATCAATACACAATAACATAAGCAATGCTGGTTAGTCAAGTCCAACAAACCGAATTTGGTCTCGGGCCGTATGTGTCTCGATGAGACAGAGCGGTGCTATTCCGGTAGCAAATTACACTCATACATACCAATGAGGAAGCTCTCGGAGCTCTAATGATGTCTAACCAGAGCATAGAGAAACGTTGCAGGCACATATGGCGACTTTTGATGTGACTTGATGGTTGCCAGCAAACAAGATCCGTTACCATTATAAACATTCAGAAGAATCAGAGGTTACGGTAACTTCGATAATTCATACATTTTATATCGTTTAACTCTCTTGCATCATTTTATTCATTAATCTGACCATCCCTTCTTTTATTCAGTCATTCATTCCACCAATGAAGTTTTTGGCTCACTCATTAAAGCTAGTAAAAACGTGTTCAACGCTGAATATGAAATAATGCTTTGCGGCAAAACTACAACAATGCAGCATGCCTCCACGAAGGCATCGGCACATACGCGCAATATTTAGAGATACAGAGAGAATAAGATCCTTCGTGCCCTCTTCTGGTATTCGGCGCATGACCCCCCAAAAACTGCACTTTCCATGAAGACGGTAGAGAAAAGAGAGGTTAGAGGGTCTCCAGGCTCGCAGTCGATCTTGAAGGCCGTACGGGGAGCGATACAAATCAGACCCCCGATGAGGGCCGAGCTTCTTCCCGGACAATCTGGTCCGTTTGCCAGTAGTCCACCAAACGTGTAATCGGATACAGTGGCAAGGACGAAGCCATGCTATACAATCGACCTGTTGCTGTTGCAAACAATTGCGACACGATTACATCCACCACCCAATGCAGGAAAACCTCATTTGCTAAGCGTTCAGTGGTCCGGTTCTAGTCACTACACAACAATTTTTCAGCACATAATGTTGCACACAATCCATTTCGAAGGTGACATCAAAGGGAAGCTTACTTTGCGAGCTGCGCGCCACTTGATATTTTGTAGACGCACCCGCTGAGCTTTAGCTGACCCTATAACCCCGGCTGGAGCGGCCGTACAGCCTTAGTAGACTTCCCAGACTGGTAACAAAAACACGCCGAGGCCTCTGCACCATACACCAGGGACATCCAGAGAACAGCAACAGCTAATCTAATCAACCAATCACGATCTCTCCCAGACTGAGCTTTCAGTCCGCGGCCCAACGATCGCTGGCTAAAAAGGCACCTCGAGTACATATATGTGGCACAAGCCTTGAGGAGCTCAGACTCGGGTCAGCCTCTGGATCACTGTCCCGTCCCTTGACATTCAAGTCATAGGCTCGGCTGTTTTGGATTCATAACAGGCAAGCCGACTCGTAAAGTCGGCAGAAGTTGGCCGCGTTTTTCCTATGCAGCGCCGGCAGTGTATAGGAGGTAAGAGGGTTGCCGTGTCCGCCCCGTCGGCGGTGGGATACGAAAGGTCACACTGACGCCACAACCGTGATAGCGCTATAGGATCGACCAACGCTGCGGGAGTTGGTGAGGGAAGCGAACGCAGCCGGCTCAAAGCCTGCAGAACACAGAGCAACCACGGTAGGCTTAAAATAATTGCTGGAGTCAGATGACACACCAACTGCTAACATCATACGGCATCGCCAGCCCTGCCATAGTAAGAATGTTTCCGGGACGAGATTGTACTTATTCTATTAAAGAGCCTACTAGGCCTGGAACCAGGGACCTGTGGCGCAGTAGACAGGAGCTATTCAACAGTCCCGCGCCCACAGGTGGTAGACTGATCCCTTTCATGTATCATTTTCTATTTGGCTAGTAAAAGTTATAGTGCAGTGTTGAGGCCTTCACTTTATGACGGCTTTTCAGCCCTCAAAGCCATTTAACAGTGGATCAGAAGACACACAAACACTGTCATCGTAGTCAAAACAATATCTACCGTCGCAACCACTTCCCATCCTGTACCGCTCCCCCACCGCACCATTCGGCTGTCATTGGCTCCGTCTCGAATTCCACCCCAAACCCGTCCTACCGAATCGAAAACCTGTACTTCTTCACTTCAATTCTCATTTCATCAGTTCATCATTCATCAGAAGGCACCAGTTCAATCCGATATTCCAGATTCTATGCCGTAGGATGGCGGGGCCTGGTCCCCTTACCACAGTGGCTGGCTTCGGTGAGCCCGAGGCGCCCCTGTAGCCGCCCTTCCGGCCGCGCTCCGTCAGCGGCGGGTCTGGAGCTCTGTGTGCCCAGGGATCGACCCGCGGCCACTCCTGTGGCGGTCCCCCGCCAATACCGACAGCTGGCCGAAGCCTCGCCGGGAAATGCACAAGGCTTACAGCGTCGGGGATGCAGCCGGGCAATATAACACAAGATGGTAATGGTTTCCAACTCTTCAGAATAGGATGGAGCGTGACGCCATCTGATTGTATTCTTATAATAAAATAAAGCGGGCCCAGTGTAAAGGCTGTGAACACAGAAGCTAAACTTATGGAAGTGACCATACTAAAGCAGCCCGTTGTTAGGGGAGAGGATGGGACGTTTTGGGAATGTCGCTTGATCAAAGGTGCTGGCCAGTTTTGTCGAAATTCTAAAACGACTATTCATTCGCAAAATATGCATAAAAATAAGGAAACCCCAATTGGCTTCCATTTTCGATCGTTTAAAACAAAAATATCGCCTCTGTGTAATTACGAATCTGGCTGTGTACGGCAACTTGCGAGGTGACGCCTTTTGTTAACATTTATAATGTGACATGCACAGCCAGATGCAACAGGATTAATTAAAAGGACAATAGGATTAAAATGATTAAGAAAAATGATCTTTCATGGTTTGGGACAGCAAAATAGTCCTCTTTATTTCAAACTTTAAAGCATCCAGAAATAGATTAAAGAGAGCTTTGGGTGAAATTAAGCATGCCAAAAGCGGTTTCCCGACACGCTCTGCAAAACTGCTATCTCAGCTGAAAACAACATCATACAAGTGGGGAAGTTTCATTTAAGTACAACCTCTTTCCCGGAAGCACCCCGGACTACACACACACCTTTGTTCTAGTGTACGCAGGTGGAAGCGAGTGCATGCTCGGTATAGGTTGTGTGTTCATCAATTATGTAACGAAATTAGCCTGGCTGATTCTTTCAGTGCCTGTTGAGAGCCGGACTCTGGGAGCAGCCTGCATTCATATATGGGTCTATAAGTAAGTCTGGCCGTATACGGAGAATGTCGGGACACAAAAACCGACTGAGGCTATTGGCACGACTGCGGTGGCGCTCCCAGTCTCCTGGCTTCTATTCAGTTTCATAACACATCATTACAAGTCGGCCCTACGCAGATCTAGAGGGGGAGCAAGATGCCCCCTCATGGAGCTTATGCCTCCTCTAAAAAATTGTTTTCCAACTCACCCAGAATGCGGATGACGGCATCCAGCGGTGCGTTTCGGCATCCTTCAACTTCATTACGCCGCTAGCAACCAGCGCCCCTCTTGTCCATTTGATCCCCTCCCCCGGGAAGTGAACCCTCCCTGACCGAAAATCCTGGGTCTGCCCATGTGGTCAGCGCCAGACGCAAGGCATATACATCCGGACTGACGCGAAGGCAGCATTTAGATAGGAGGTCGAAAGCTGACGTCACCAATCGACCGTGAATAGATCTAGGTAAGCAACATTCGCCACTGGAGCAGGGGCGGTGCAGGGGCGAAATGTCTAGCTTCCGATACATCCATACCTCCGCAGGTCACAAGCTGCGACACGAATTTGCGACTGATCAGAATGATACCGGACTGCGCGAGAAAATCCCAGCGCACCTGACGCCGAAACTGCGCTCTCGTGTGGTCACAGTTCATAGTCTTTAGACTGAGAGAACTGACTTGATCAGACGATCATGCATACGCCGCAGATGCTTCAGCCCGCAGTAGGCGGACATCAGTGGACTGAACATGCCGTATCTCTCAGACACGCCACGCTGACAAACCGCCGCGAGACCAGCCCACACTCAATCGCCATCAGACTGCCCAGGGGAGCACTTCACACCTCCCCGCGACTCGGAGAAGATGAACACTGTCTCGCGAGGGCCGTCCGCCCACCGCCCGGGAATCGGCAGAAATCAGCTAATGCTATCGGTCGATGCGGTTAGAATAGTGTTGGCCGCCCATTGGTAGGTATGCGACTTAGCCGAGACAACGCTCCAGTCGCTGGCTGGATTCAGGCAGTGCAGTGGCATAATGAGCAAATGGACAAAGCAATGGTACTCTGATTTCCGAAGAGGAATGCAACTGAGACTCTTCTACTCTGAAAGCAGAACTTTTTCAGGATCTGGCAGTTCTCGGAAAACCTGCAATGGGCCGGAAGCTGAATCATAGCAATGATGGAAAGGAATGACTTGATCCAAAAAGTGGTTACAAAATGATATACGATAGAAAAATAATGCTAATAAGACAAAGAAGCGCTGTAATCCACCCCAAACCCACCATAACTTACAATGTATAAAAGTAGTTGGGAGCTTAAACATTTAAGCCGAAGACTGAGTGCAAAACTTGAAACAAGTATGACAAAATATATCTGTATCTGTTCTAGCTGCTATGATTTTGTAGCTTATGGGCTTATGGTAGCATCGAGTTGCTTCTTTTTTATTTGCGATTGCAACTCGTTTCTTCTCCTTGTCTCAACTCCATAATTTGGGTTTAGCACCGGTTCCACTTGATTTTAGTTGCAGCTATGAAGTTTTATAGATTGTAAACGCTCCATTAGGTAAGTTTTAAACTTCCGTTGAGCATCACCTTTGCATCCTATTTCGAACACTTTTTCTGAAGCTCACTCCTTTTTTATCATGTTGGGCCCTTCACAGACTTCGGGTCTGTGTCTGCCAGGTTCTCCAGGCTAACTTTGGTATCTAAGAAAACCTCCTCGGCAGTATTATTACCAAGACTCGGAGCGGGCATGCTGGTATTTAATCTAAAAGTTGTGCGCAGTATCCAGAGAGAGCCCAAAGACTATGAAAACGATGCCACGCCCCCTAGAAGGCATGCGATTTTCAGAAAGCTCGATTCGGTATCTGCGAGGGCGGGTAAAAGTCGGCACAGCGCAGTCCCCGGCAGCAAAACTCCAAGCAGATAAAGTCAGATGAAGGCGTGGCACACATCGCGCTGCACAACCACAACGCCGGGCCTGTACAGCCCCTGCCTTCATATATAAATGACACACCCCCGTCGACGACCTGATGGCTGCCGTGTGCCTGTGTCGCGCGGCCTCCGCCACCCCTGCACCCTGCAGACAGCAGCATCCGCGGCCGCCGCCTGCAACGCCACTCACTTGAGCTTGCGGATCTGACGCTGGTGCGTGAAGTTCAGCCGCGC
This sequence comes from Lepas anatifera, assembly GCA_034440635.1. Taxonomy (NCBI): domain Eukaryota; kingdom Metazoa; phylum Arthropoda; class Thecostraca; family Lepadidae; genus Lepas; species Lepas anatifera. The sequence goes on along the minus strand of JAOTON010000484.1, from coordinate 1,248,368 downwards.
CAGCTGGCGTTCGTTCATCAGCTGTTGGTGAGCGCGCTCGGCGCGCACCCGCTGCTCTTGGGCGGCCAGCTGTTCGCTGACACGTCTCTGCACCTCCTGCTCAATAAACGCGCTCATCCTGCCGCCGCAGCCAACGGCAGTCAGTAAGCGAGCGCGGCAAGGACGGATGCAAAGCACATTGCCATATATGATGAATACTCCCTACAAGTCCAGCACCAACATGCACATGTGACATGGGGCGTATAACATATTCATCCCATAGGCAAACAACACATCCAGCCGACCCGCGTGGAATAATCATTCCTCGTGGCAAACAAGATGCAAAAACTCATAATTCAGTCCAGGAGGCTTCCTGCAAGGCACACTGACAGGGGCATCGCTACAGAACTTTTATTGCGGGGACGGACCTGACTGGTCATGAGCGAGGAATGGGACGCAAACTTTGATCATATTGGTTGTCTTTGAAAACACTGCCAATACACCTGACAGACAGTATACTTTGGAACATTCACGTAGGCCCACGCATAACATGTACGTAAGAGGAGAAAATGCAAAACAACCTAAGTCAAGTTGTTTTTTGGGGGAGGGATGTCCCCTGACTTGAGAGTTGGGGCACACGTGTCCCATCCCAACGCCCCCTTCCCCGCTTTCGGCGCCCATGTATGTACATTGGATTATCCTTCATAAAACACCTTCTCCATACAGGACATTCACCAGACGCGAAACAGCACGCGCCGTCAGCTGCTTATCTAATGACGGTGAATAGAGTGGGGAAGTCCAACAACGCTTTTTCTTGTGGAAGAAAAGGGACCTAAAATAGCGGTCAATACTAGCAGCGACAGACAGTCATCAGACACGTATTCACAGGATGCCATTCTGAGTATTTGCAACAAAACACCAACATACAGGACGTTTCCATCAACACACGGACATAATGACATGCGGATATTGACCCGGCATTGCAAATATTCACACTGCTAACATCGACATTTTTTGTCAAGTACATCCATGATGCGTCAATCCACGAGAGGTAAATTTTAAAAAAAGATAACATATTCTGTCCACGCTAAGAAGCAAAGTATGCAATAGCAGAAAAATCAGACATTAGCAGACATAAAACAGACGTTAGCAGACATTATCATGCACATCATTCCTAGACAACGGCACTACCCAAGACATTATCCCACATAGGTGTGACACCTAAAAAAAAAAAAACCAAGAAGACAACATGACCCCGCACGACGGCATTATCCTAGCCAACGAACCTACCCCAGCCCAGAGACCTCGTCCGCAGCCATGGCACTCACAGTTCGTCGTCGTCTCCGATCTCGATGGGGCTCTCCAAGCTGTCGCCCTCGCTGTCGGCCGTCTCGCCGCCGGGCGGTACAGCGCCCTCTGAGGTCAGACTGGCCGAGTCGGCTGCCGTCAGCCGGGACCGAGGACGGGACGAGTGACCGGAGGTGGCGGCCGTGGCCTCTCCCGACCCCGGGCCCGATCCGGGACTCGCCGGAGGCTTGGTGGTCTCGTCGGGACCTGAGGCCGGTGACGAGCCGGCACTGGACCTGCGGTTAGCTGGGGCAGTGGTGGAGGACGGAGCGACGCCGGGGTTCGGTGGAGGACCAGGTGAGGAGCTGGTGGTCGGTATGTCCGGCGGCAGTTCTGAGACGGATGCATTCGTTTTTGATTGCAAGGGCTGGATGACGGGGGACGCTAACGTTGAGTCAGTGACTGATATGGATATTTCAGATGGTGACGTCACCGACGAGGTCGAGTCCTGCAACTCCAGAGTCACGTCCTGCAGTTCTAGGGTCGCATCCTGTCGCGATAGTGCCGGCGAACCAGACATTGGCGGTCCTGAGGATGGCCCTGACTGGCCGCTCTCCTGCAAAGAGCCTTTCTCCTTCGAACAGAACGGATCAGACCGGCCGCGGACATCTCCCGCCGACGGCCCACCAACGGCACCATTCTCCACCACGGCACCAGCCTGCCCTGCCGCCTGCAGGTCGGCAGGCTTGCCCGGCGGTGGCCGGTACCCAGTGGGGCTGGAGAGCTCTCCAGCAGTGAGGGCGCGCCGGACCGCCGGCGGTTCCGGGCCACCACCGTCCTCCTGGATGACATCGGAGCGGTGGCCGGCCGGCGGGGAGCGCGCCAGCCGCGGGTCGCCGTGCACGGAGAGGCGCGCCCTGCTCAGAGCCGGCTCGCTCGGCTGCCGGTAGCGGAGGGCATCCCGGGAGCTGCCCCACGACGTGCTGCCGACAGCAGAGCCGATAGTTCATAGATCGTGGTAACGTGAGTGGTATAGAACAAATGAACTCCAGCTCATATCTTAGATGGTCCAAACTTCATGCGGCTTCCCAGGTGAAGCAAACTCTGTAACCAGGGGAAAAGTTTAAAGCTGAGTATGTTGTTTCCATATGTAAAGTTCTGTATTGTCGAGTACACAGGCGCGATAAGTACCAGTCTGGGGGCAACAGTAGAGCCAGTTCCAACCGAAACACGTCAGCTATAATTAATTGATGAATACCCTTTGGGAAATATGGGCGAGGGGTAACTTATCCCCAGTAATGCAGCATAGTCTGCAGGATAAGCCCACTCTGGGACTGAACAGCCGCGGGAAGAATACATCAAAGCAGCGAGCCCGCTGGCAAACAGCAACTACGCATTTACGTCCATTATCTGCAGCTACAAAGCAGCTGAAAACAAACAATTGAGTTCCATTCAGACGTGTGTTTTGATTAAACACAAAGAACAACATCAGTAAACGCATTACCAGCGTCTCGAGGATATTTGACGAGGAGCTCTTCAGCCCCATCGGAAAAATAGCGGCACACCTAGATAAAAACACGGCCGACAGCAAAGCACGCGCAAGTCTTATAATTCTACAGGAAAGTTCACCCGGTGTTTGCGTTGCGTTAAGCATCCTTTGACTGCTGATGCTACATTTGCTAGGCAAGCAGTTATCCGCAGAGATGCATGACCTAACTAGCACAATACTGGCGTTACCGGAGACTGCCAGGTAAGTGCATCTGTCGGGCGGCTGTGTGGGTGAGGGCAGGGAAAACCGGGAGCCGGGCAGAAGAACTCCCTAATGTGATCTGCGCCGCCGCGGGGAGCAAGGGCAACGATGCATTACGTTCAGCCCTGGGGTGGGAACGACGTGGAGCGCACGGGCGGCGGACGACTGCGCCGATCGACAGGCGAGGTAGCGTGGTCAGAGCCGGCACATACGTCGATATCACAGCAGGTACGGCGCCGGTCCACTTCCAAAGTTCTCGCACATAAAATGGTCCTGTTTTAGAACAATTGGGTACAAATGAAAAATGTCTTCCGAACAGAAACAGAAAACAGCAATAAGCCCAAACCAGGCGGTTGCTGTGTGTTTGTTTTAGCATGGGCACTGGGCACATTTTTGTCGATGGAACGTCGGATATTCCCTGTCGCCCAGGCTTTAACCTTCGCCCGGGTGGGGTCTTTTAGACCCCCCTCGGGTTTTTCCGAAGTGACCAAAAACGGCGGCGCGCAGCGCGCCAAACTTGGTCTAGCTGTTCCTTCATCATTTTTAAATATTTCCTGAAAATTTTGGCTCAAGGTCATATCAGGTCAGGTCACCAGGCCAGGTGAAGTGACCTCACCTCAAAAAATACTTAGGACCGCATAACTAAAAGAGGGGTTAATCGATCGAGTTGAAACTCATACCACATATTGGCCCCACCAGGAGCTACAACATTTGTTCCGGGATTTTTGATATTGGTGACCTAAGGTCATGTGCAGAGCATGACCTCCCCATTGTCAATACATGGGGAAAATCACGAAATGAGCTTTTCTCAGTAAGTATGGATGGAATCAACTTCAAACATCGGTTGCGACTTGCTTTTAGCCCATTTCTGAAGCTGATACCAAAATTTTTGACTTGTGACCTTTAAAAGGTCACCTTAGGTCAAATAAGCATTTTTGGTGTTTTCCTCTATAAAATTTGAATAAACTAAGATAGAGCTTTTATTTTGTCACCAAAGTGTTTGTATAGTCACTGGAAGTCAAATGATATACATCATGACTATACCAGGTCAAGTTGGGTCAGACCGTTGACCTGGGTCAGGTCAAATTATTAAATTTGACCTGACATAGCAATATCATATATCATTCGATTCGTATTGACGAGAGGATTGCAATGGTGCATAAACTATGGCTGTATCTTGTTTGGTTTGGAAGCTATTAGCGAAAAAGTGAACGCCCTTATGCATGGGTGGCTATGGACATTCCCAAGAATATGCCCAATATTTAGTGACCTGTAGCTCCCTAGGCTTTGACCTGACACGAAAATGAACGCCACTATAATAAAAGCGCATCTCAAGAGCTTTCAAATGGTGTTAGAAAAATGTTTCTAGCTATCATGGTTTCTGAGATATGAGGTTTTCTTAGTACACCTCATATTAGCGATTTTGACCTATTTTGACCTCTGGTGACCTTGATATTGACCTGACAAGAAAAATGACCGAAGTATTTTCGATATCATTTTCAAAGAGCTTTCGATTGCCGTTTTGCGCTTTTTTCTAGCTCTCTTAGTTTTTGAGATCGTGGGGGTCTTTTTAGCCCCCCACCAGGGCGAAGGTGGCTCGTACCCGCCACCGGGGCAAGGGTTAAGGCTGAGGCAACACTCCTGCCAGCCGCAGCACAGCGGTGTTCTCGTCCACGTTTTAGGGCAAATGTGCAAAGGAAATACACTGCCCAACCAAGGGCAGGTCTACTTCGGCTGTTTTACAGGGGAAGGCAGCGGGGTCGAAATCGTTAAAAATACGTTTTTTTAGAGTACGCACAAAATTGGAAGGTTGGGGCTAATTCCTCCTCCCTTCCCCCTGAATCCGCTTAGTGTTCCCAACTTCACTGCTATACTGTATTTTGAATGGGAAAAAGTACCAATGGAAGTCAGGAAATTGCAGAAAATGTCCACCTTACAGCAGTTTACATGCTTAATTATTTAAAAAAAAATCCCAAATTCAAATGCGCTTACAAGATAACGGTGGAGGTCTTAACAAAAAAGGGACGTAGAATCCAGTCTGACCTTATAATACATGCAGTCTGTTCGTACGGCACATGATGCGCCGGGGCATGCACACCGCGGGGCACGCCTGTCCAGGGCGCCCAAAATTCGGCATCACTGGAGATTACAGATAATGTAGCACCCCTGTGGAGTTTCAAATAGAAGTGGGTTTAGGGACATTTTCCATTGACAATAGTGAATGCGGCATAATTTCTGCTGAAACTTGCTAAAAACACATATTTCGTATTATTTACCTTTCTTTAGCTAGAGGTAAAAGTCACGTGTCGTCATGATCTGGTAATGATTTGCGCAATATATATCCTCTTGTCATTTGTGCCACCAGTGAATACAAATAGAAATGAAACATTAGCTAAATAGGTAATACTTTTATTAGGGCCCAAATTGACGCATCTCAATTTTTGCTAGATTTATTGATATATTAAAGCAGCCTCCGTGCTTCAAACTATCATCATCATTAGTGTTATACGGCGCGGCGACAGCGACGGTTATTCCGTGCTTCAAACTAGTCATTGAATACGCATTTAGAGTCGCCATTACCAAAGTCACGTTTAGCACGCAGGTTTGAAAGAGGTCCAAACAAACAAAATTGTCCGCGCACCTGAGCGTGAGCGTTACATTTTCAAGGTCACCTCATACCACGTGACCACCCGGGAAGCTCAGATCCGGTAGGGGGTGAATTTTTACATTTTTATCCGCGAAGGGCAAGTTCTGAGACAAATGAAATACGAATCAAGTGGTTTCTCGGCATGCTCTACCATAAGACTATCTCAGTTAGAATCTCATTATGAAGATGCCACATTCCCTTTCACGAAGCAAGAACAAAAAACCGGTCGAAATCACGAGAAGGTTAATACGGAAAAGTCTTGCTCATCCCAGCCTAATAACCGACATCCATTTCACATGGCGAAAGGTAGCCGGGTTCTAGCGGCCGTCCGCACACATTGGTAGGCATTGACATATGTGTCTATCACATTCACGCCGAGGCAACGACTCCCCCGACGAGGCATAATCGCCGTCATAAGCATTGCCCGCAACAGACGATGTCAGCCGGTAATAAACATAATTAATGGCAGCAAGCACATAGCATACTTGCACAGTACCCCTGACAAAGATGTTCAGCGACGTGGTCAAACGTATATGATAGGCTCAGAATGTATGATTAAAAGACAACAAAAAATTATCCTTGGAGCAGGCAGCATGAATTGATAAAACTATCACAACAGCAAATTTTATTTCCAAGGCCTGTTCATATGGACACAAAAGCCAGGCCACGGCACAGTAGACTGTCGGGATCGGGGGGAGGGGCTAGCACCATTAACAACACTGATAAATGGTCCCAGGGCGGCAACCCACGCACAGCACCACCGCATCAGCAATAGGTCACCAGCCGGCAGCCGGGCAAAACGATAAATAACGAACAACCAGCCCTGGTACTGATGATTTTACATCATTCCACGCCAAATCCTAAAATAGCAGCTCCGATGAAAGTAATGACAGCGAACTAGGCGGGCAGAAAGGTAAAACTATTTTCATTTTTCACCTTTTACCACCAAAAATTCATACGATGGTAGCTATGATGTACAATTACACGCGGTAAACTCACAGCAGTTGACAACTCAGCCATAAACATGCCACTGAGCGCCACAACGATAAATATTCTGGCAGTAACCACAATAACAGCGACCGCACGCCCGAGGGTATCTGACATACTACAAATGCCCCCAGAGGCAGATATATACACCATAGCTTGGGGAGGGAAAGTAAGTGCGAGAATTAAAAACATATTTGATAGGAACTCGACCAGTTTTGGCGGGAGACTAGACGAATGCCAGGTTCTGTCCCAATACTTACCAAAAAAAAAAACATTCGCCCACTCCCCCATTCTTCAGCATTGATGTAGGTATACACCGCAGCTCAGCAAAAGTAAGTGAATGAATAAGAGTAGATGTACTGTAATCTATGGTACAGGTTATCAAAACAACAATCATAAAATGACGGGTTCTAAACCGACTCTTGATTCCATGCCAACACATTCAAGAAGCATAATCAGCGAAGGTGTTTGCCGCCACTGACCGTTTTTCGGCGGCCAGGAGGCTCTCCACGCTGCGCGCGGCGGCCAGATCACAGGTGGAGCGCGAGAGCACTGATAGACGCGAGGATGACCTTCTGACCCCGGCCCGCCTCAGGCGAGCCGCCTCGGCCGGACTGTTGTACCGGAACATGCAGCTCTCCCCCAGTGTGATTACACAGCCTGCGGGCAAAGGGCGAGAGGTCAGCGCCCCGCACGGCTGTCGTGTTCTAGTGTCAGCTTTAGACGCGGCGACAATGCTCTGTGCGTTGACGCCACTGACCGTAGAGTTGAAAGCACGCTTCGAAAGACAAAGTACACATTTGAATACAGCTTTGTTTCTATGCAGATTCATCATCATTCAAGTTGAAAAATTGCATCCAGCCGAATAAAATATTTGTTATTGGACAAGCCGAAGGCGAGTTCAATAACAAATATTTTATGCGCAAGTTTTATGAAATTCCGGTTATATGGCGTAATAACGTCACCACTCGATCTCCAATGCAAGCGAACTGGTCGGACCGCGCGATTGTGGCGATCTGAAAATGCAGGTCTGACTTTGAAAGCCAGTAAGTAAAAAATGTTTAACCCGATTTTCGTTATTCTTTCACCAATCAATGCGCCGTTAAATTCTTTCAAATGTGGTCAAGTATCGTGTTTCAGCTCTGAGCGGTTCTCCGCCCCCCCCTCCCAGTGCACGTGTTGATATTCGTTATATGTCAAGGTCACCTAACATAAAGATCAATGTCAAGACCCACGTCATATCAGCGCTTTCAAGGTCATTGACCCCGGTGCTTTCGGTCAAATAGCGTTACCCGGTCAGATGCATATTATGCTATGACGTCATAGTTAAGGTAACTCAATGTAAAGGTCAAGGTCTAAGGTCATGGGTAAAGGTATATCATCATTTCCTGCCAAACAGTTGTTATATAGTAATTAAAGTGTACATTATAGGCAATATACCATATTGTGACCTCATAGGCCAATGACCTTGAATGACCTTGAACCCAAAATTGTACCAACAATTCTTTGCGACCTTCCCTCTATGACCCTGGTCAGTCTTTAGCTTATCCCGGTATTTTTCCCGCACAATCATGACATTTCCCAATAGGTCCCCAGCATGGCCAATATTTGACCTTTATGACCTCATTTGACCTTGAAGATATTAACCTAGGCCAATGACAATTGGCTGTGATGTAGATCAGCATAGCCCCCACCCACCCTACAGCCAGCGTCTTTCTACGCCTTTTAGTTTCCGACATCTTATGGGGAGAGGGGGCTACCAGGTCTCCTTCAGTGCGCGTGAGTGCCAGACCCCTCTCCAGTGCAAGTGTTAATTAAGTGCCAAGTAAAGCTCCATGTTAATATTTGTGGTTATAAAAATAAAAGCAATAAAAAGCGAATAACTACACTACTTAACCAATGATCTGTCGATCAGCTTGGGCCCAATTTGTAACGAAAGTTTGACAGTTTACCCTGCGAATCAGTAAGCACAAAACTCCTACATCCGTAAAAAGATGCGCATCCTTAACGAACCAATATCCCATTTGAATAGCTTCAACTTCTGTTCAAACATTCAATGGTCCAGTGTGAATAATATATGTTGGGGTTTAAAGGGAAGGCGGCACCTTGGTCGAATCCTGGACTTTAGTGTAATTTGGGGAAATTTTAGCCGAAAATCATGTTAGCGTTCATGATTTCTCTGAAAAATGTACAATAAGCTCAATATTTTGACTTTTAAAATACTCCTCCAGGGAAATAAATAAATATATTCATGTGGATGATGTCATGATCTGGCAACCACTGCCATATTAAATACGCTTCGAGGGCTTCGATTGGCTGATACTCAGCGTGACGTCAGCATATGTCGTCACACCAAAAGCTGCCAACTGTGGCCTGCCGCTAAGGGTACATGTAGGATAGATTTCAGGTAGTTTTTAGCTTTTCTCTGCGGAAAATTTTGAGTTTCAAGACAAATGATATATAGAGTACCTCTTGTTTTTGTTTTTGTTCAATCTTCATCACGGAAAGATGGATTGTTCTGACCTGGTTTCCGAGTTCAGTTTGTCTGTGCCGCGTCGAACGTCGCGTTCTCCCTCTTTGTGGGCGGTTCGGTTTGCGCGTGTTGGTACTGTGCAGCGCAGCCTCTTCATCCGCGTGGCAGTCACATGTAACAGCTTCTTCAACGCATTTCGCAATGTTGATTTCTTTGCAGACTCGGGCTACACATTTAAAACTAATGTTATCAAATTCACGGCAACTTTAGGAACGTTTTCAGGATAGGCATTTGTACAAACGTTGAGCGTTATGCTTGTTCGTGGAATGTTTGCATTGCTCAATTTATTTATTATTTGACTTTACTGTTTCACATCACATGACTGCATCAGTAATTGGGCAATGCCTGTTGATGCTTTTTATCAATACAGAATACAGAATACCGGGTTTTCCGGCATGCTTTACAACTTGGCTATCTTAATTAAATCACGTTAAAAAGGTGCCGCATTCCCTTTAACGACCAACGAAGTGCCAGGGTTATATGGCGTCGCCAACTCTCATCATGTTGGGGGCTTTGGGAGATCGGATCACCGTATTCAGAGGCCCTGGCGGGACATGAACCCGGAACCTGTGACACAGAAGGCAGGCGTTCTACCACTGAGCCGCGCGTCCCCCGGTCCAGTGTGGAACCGTCTCCGAACAATGCAATGTTAATAACAACCTCTACAGTTAACAATCCAGGATCTGAGCTCTAAATTCGCCAAGCAAGTGAACATTTCAAAAGTTCAGCCGCAGTCCAGGACACACTTTCTCGATAGCTGGCGCTTGAGCTTCAGAGGCCGAAAATCATTATTTAAAAGGGTCACCGAGCCGTATTCCACAACTGTTTTGCCGCCTGTGCCGGTGGGACAAGTACTGGAAAGACACACATGAAGAAAAGACAAAATCTTAATAGCCCGGGAACAAGCAAGGAGAACGATCCTACAGATGCATATGCTACATTTGACGCTAAATACCCCAATGTACCGGTTTAAAGGGCGTATTCCTCTTGTATAATGGGTTTTGAACTAAGATACCAATTTTGCACAGCGTGTCGAGAAACCTCGGTTGGCAATTCAATTTCACCGAAAGCTCTCTGTATACAATTTCCACAACCTTTAAAGTTGAAAGTAAGGGGCTTACTACCTTATCTCAAACCATGAAAGAATCTCTTTCCACCCGGAAAAGCATGTAACGTAAAAATGTTAGCAAACAGCATGATCAAACACATGGACAATTCCAGCACCAATCGACCAAGACCCACACGGTACCTCTTAGATTTTCTTTAAAATGGGCATGTAGGGTTCTCATGGGCCCCAAAGCCGAATCTGAGAGTTTTAGTTCGATCAGAGTACAAATTTAGAAGTTATTGTCTCAGAAATTTTTGAAAATCTGCTTACAGTGCATTTTTATGGTGACCACAAAACCCTCAGAAACTGATGAATTATGCAATGAAGATATATTTCCCTATTTAAAATGAGCCAAAAAAACTAGAATCTGAAGTCCGTTTGACCCTAGGTTACTTGTGGAAAAAGTTAGGATTTGACCTTGACCCTAAGGTCATATTCAAAATTTCCCGGTACACCTTTTTTGAAAATGGAATGTCTCAAATTGAAGACTGAACTTTTGCCGTCTAATAGAATAGGTTGAAACATCCGTTTTTTAATCTACTTGTGTTTTTAACACGCACAGTGGATGGTGGTCTGGCGTCAACACCCAGTGAACGGGGTCCCGAAATGCTTCCCTTACGACCTCGCAAATTAAGAGGGTTAAGAAAACGCACATTTCAGGATTTGTGAGGATTGTAATTTTTTTATTTGAGCTCAAATTTATGGACTTAGAGCTATATCCTTAAGGTCACATTAGGTCATAAAGGTCAAATTTACGTCATACCAGACACCTTTAGCGAAGTGCCGTGATTATGCGGAAAACGTCCCGAAACGTTTGAAACATATAACAGGTCCGGTGATTGTGGACACCCTCACGCCAACGGAGCCTTGGGGCGGAAGGGGTAAGGGAGTATCTATACTCACTTAATTCCGTTCAAATGGCTTCGGAACATATAACGTTCAAAGAAAGGTCGAAAACAGAGAGAAAATCGACGCTTCCGGATTGTGTGGAAAGTATAGAGCGATTTGTTGATTCCCTGAGTGAGAGGGTTTGTCACCTAACCCATCACCACTACATCTCTAAGGCTCAAGGGCCCTTTGTATCATCATCTCTAAGGTCCCTTTGTTCTATACTGGACTGAGGATGGAATCCGGTGCAGTAGAAGTTGTTGTTTTTAAGTGATGACTTAAAGCACTCTCACGTTATGGTTCATACCATGCATCACAAACTCGTACCTTGGCTACGTACCCACATGCCAGGTTTGAAGAAAATACATTACGTATCAGACGGGTGCAGTGGCAAATACAAAAATAATTTTCACTTTATCAATGTTTTTATCACCAAGTAGACTTTCAAATACCATGTGAATGGCACTTCTCTGCTACCAGCCACGGGAAGAACGCCTGTGATGGGGTTTGCGGCACAGTTAGGAGAAGACCAGCCCAGGTAAGCTTAAGGAGAGAAGAAAAGGACCAGATTTTGGATCCTGTATTGATGTTCTCTTTTCTGACGCAATATTTCGATACCATAATCCATTTCGAGTTTGCCAGTAGAGAGGAGATCTTTGAAATGCCAAAACGACTGAAACAGCGGTACAGCTTGGCGTTGACGATCAAGGGCACCCAGCGGTTTCATCGTTTCACACCCGTAAACCTGAACACCATGCAGATGCGAGAGCTCTCTGAAGACAGCGATGGAACCACTGGCAGATCTAGCCGGTCAGTTTGGGAGGAGCAAACCAAAGTCGAAAAAACGTCACACAGTGAAAAAAACACAGTAGGATTTGGGATATTTGAGGCAAAAGGCAAAAAAAACGTTACGGGGTGGAAAAGTATGGGCTCAAGATGCCTTTTTTTACCCAAGATAAAATATTTACACTGAAGTTAACTGGTTCTGTTTGAAGTTGAGAGTGGAAACACCAAAATCTTGCTTATAAATTAAAAAGGAGTCGGGGCATAAAGGAGGTCGACCGCTTTGGGGGTGGGGGAGCAAACCATAGTTTTTCCCCGAGCTTTCCGTTTGGGGAGAAATGCCGTTTTTGCTTCCCCCTGGATCCCCTACTGGACGGAACAGAGTGCCTACTGCGACAGCGTAAGGTCAGCTCAGCACAAAGACAGCTCATGGGGGCGCCAGCTCCCGTATTTCTGTGCACTGTTGTAAGCCGGTGTCCGGTGTACATTTTTTGCACGTGCTGACAAATGCTTACTTCCTTTAACTTCAAAAGAATAAAATTGCGCAAAGATGTCGTCCAGGAGGTGGTATTGCTATAGTTCTAACTCGCTAGTGGGAAATGCTTGCTTCGGTCCGATGCAGAAAAAAAACTTATTTGAATTGACGCGATAGGCGAGTTCTATATATGAACACTGGAAACAACGATTGCTTTTTTACTTTAACCAGAATTCTGAGCACTGCTCCTATTTTATCACTGTTTCGTCCCAATACATGTCCAATATACTGTCGAAGCCCCAGCGACGAGTTATTGTCATCCTTTAAAGCACTGGGATGAGCATTAATACGCAGGGTTTAAGCATAATTGCCCGATGTGGCCGGAAACCCTTCATGACAGAAAAACAATATCGATGAGTGAGTTAATTGGGGAAATAACTTTGGAAATCCGTCCACTATGTTTACACTGTGACTGACCTATATAGGCTTAAAGAATCAGACATATATTCCTAAATAGCCAAATCTGCGGTCACACCAGTTCAAATGCATTGCAGGCCTAGCTGCGCAATGAAAACGTAGTATTATCAGGGTTGTGTGTTAAGATCACTTCACTAGATCATAGGTCACAGACCAAGGTCACATAAATATGATCGCAATTGTTGATCCCAGATTTTACGGTCACATGAAGTTCCCTGGTAATACGTGTATGATGTTTTGACGTTACAGCTGAGGTTACTGAATGCAAGTTCCAGGTCGCAGACCAAAGACCGTGGGTTAAGGTCAAACTCATTGCTTGCCTAATGGTTGCTTATTTGCAAGCTTCAACGTATGTATATCCATTACAGAAATAGCTCACATTGTGGCGTCATTGGTACCTTGATTGACCTCGACCTAAATATTCCAGAGAACAATACATATCTTCCCTTTATGAAATTTCCCGCTCAAAGTGTATTCGCAACTTTGTTTCGCACCACAACGGCATTTCGCTAAGTGTCCGATATGACCTACATTTGACCTCTACGACCTTATTTGACCTTGAGAATACTGGTCTAGGTCCATAAAATCTAGCCAGAATAAAACATTCTACAGCCCTCACAAAACCTGAAACGCGCGTTTTCCTAACCCTCTTAATTGGCGAGATCTAAGGGGAGGCATTTCGGGACCCTCTTCATTACGTGTTGACGCCAGACCACCCTCCACTGTGCGTGTTAAAACCACAAGCAGATATAAAAAACGGATGTTTTAACCTATTTTAATGGAAGGAGGGAAGGAGAAAAGTTCAATCTTTAATTTGGAACACTCTATTTTGAAAAAGGTGTACCAGCAAATTTTGAACGTGACCTTACGTCAAGGTCAAATCACAACTTTTTTCACATTTGACCTAGGATCAAACGGACTTCAGATTCGAGTTTTACGGCTCATTTAAAACAGGAAAATGTATATTTAATGCACACTTCAGCAGTCTTTGTGGGTTTTACGATCACCTGAAAAATACACTGTAAGCATATTTTCAAAAAAATCCGGAGGCAATAACTTCTAAAGTTTTACTCCGATCGAGCTTAAACTTTCAGATTCGTCTTTAGGGCCCATGAGAACCTTATACAATTATCTTTAAGAAAATCGAAGAGGTATCGTGTGGATTTGCCATTTGCCTGGTAGATTGGTGCTGGAATTGCCCACATGTCGCAAGCCGCCGATCGTGTCAGATACGTGATTACACGAGATACTTGGGCCAACCCAGCGTAGTAAGACAAGAGGCGATATCTTTGTTTCGGCCGATTTGAGGTGGAGGCAGAATGCGATTTTCTGATTTGCAGACCTATTTTGCCCATAAATTGTTCCTTTTAGAATTTCTTCAAAGTGGTATATTCCCTTTAAAGAGTAAAAAAGCGTTTAACTTACCAGAAGCACCGAAGCCTTGTCGAAGGAAACAAGTTTAGGAGGGGCGACCATCAATAGCCACAGGCAGTTTCGCTACTAAGACCGAATCATTTCCAGCTTATCCGAATTCACATCTTACACCACCATCGGGCGTTAAAAGCAACGGCTCAGGCCTAATCTCGCTGTTTGTTCGGTGTTAGACAGACCACACCAGGGTGCCTGACGCCGGCAGTACACACACGTCTCGAATACTGACGCTTGCTCGGCGAGCCGGCTATTGCTGATCAGGCATGAACTCAGACACCGGGAACGTGATACCCACGAGCAGCACGGCAGCGGCGTTTTCGACGAAAAGGTACCGGGTCGATTGTAATGGGCGACGGTGCGAGACCGGGTCAGCGCTTACGACGGCTGGTTCGAAGCAGGTGGCAACTGCTGGCCATCCGGTGTAAAAACCCGCCTCCGGAGCGTGTGGAGACCACGGACGGTGCGGAACAGTGACACAGGCCTAGCTATTTCACCCGTCTATGTGAAAAGATACCAACAGAGATGGATTGGGTCCATGTAAAAATACCCTCCAATGACAATGTTCTCCGAAAAAGCATCTGCGTGGTAAGTGGGTATACCCATTAAGGCAAAACGGAGGTGACCATGTTATTGTTCACGCCAATTCACATGGAAACTCTCTAAAAAAACTTGTATACAAGCTTCAAATCAATTTTCCGAGCAGCCCTAGTATATACGTCATAATTCAACCAGAAAAGACAGTCTTCACAGCCGTTCAACATTAGTGCCATTTGCAGCAAGTTAGGCAGTAGAGTTGGGCCATTCTGCGCTCCCATCCACCCGTACACGACAGAGGGGTCACATATGGTCGCTCAAAGGCACAGCTCTGGAGTCGGTCCCGCCAGTTGGATGCTGTGGGATTCAAGCTTGGAATTAAAGGCAATGCGGCACCGTGGTGCAATTCCATACTGTGATGGCTTTAAAGGCAATTAATGTTGAAAATAATGGATTTTGCCTTATTTCTGCTGAAAAATGGCCAACACGCCTGATATTTCGTTTCATTTAATTTTCCCTTCGTTCGCAATACAAATTCATCAAATAGCCGTGAAATCAATTCGGCGTATGGCCTGGTAAAACTTTGCGCCAGATTTAACCTGTTTGATTTGCGCTAAAAATGAAATAAGACAAATTAAGCATCGATCAAGTGGCATGCTTTACCACATTGCTATCTCAGTTCAAATCCCATTATGAAGGTGCCAAATTCTCTTAAACAGTAGGAAAAATAAATCGCTTCAAATTGACATGAAATGCAAGAATCTTTTTGGTAATTTGACACCAGTTGAGGCATAAATGGCTCTCATTCATCAAAATGATCGATTTTGGGAGAGCGCACCAGCCTATGTGGTCCTACAGCGCCCAATAATAACAGCAAGGGAAGTTGACGTAGTCAGCAGCATTGACTGGCCTCACCAAACAATTGCAGAGGTAAGAGTGCTGCAGAGCCCGGGGCCGCATTGATCCATTCTCTCGCGCCAGAGTGCACAAGAAAGGGTGTCTGTGCAGTGTGCAAGCACTGACAGCGCTTAAACATTCTCTAACCAGCTACATTAAAAGTTGGAAGTTGGATGCGGTGTGGAGGGCTGTAAACATTCCACTCCTGCCGACTTAGGGAAGAAAACGTTCTTCATTACTTTCGCTGAGAGCTCTATGGGCTCATTATAAACGATGAAAAATGGCGGGAAGGAAAAGTACACTTCTGAAGATCCATGTAGTTCTACTTAAAGATTGTAATGTGACTTGAGGCAAACATTTTCTGGCTGTTCCCAACAATGGCATAGATGAAATGCAAGAAAATAATCACAATGATGTATGTAATGCTCTAAATTAACATAAATTTCCCGGAAAAGTGCAATATCGAAATATCAATGTCTCCCGCTAAGGCATAATGAGATTTTGAGGTAGGCGTTAACGAGTATAAGCAAGGCCCTTTATCATATAGGGACTTAACCCTAACTTCCATGAGCATAACTTAACAAGTGTTTCCTTCCCTTTGGCGGTGCATGTCGAAGAAATGACGCGTGCTAAGCTCGTCCACCACACAGCTCCTGCGGGGTAAAAAAACCTCGGAGTGTGACAGGCAGAGGAATCACCCAATCTCTTGCAAAAACTGACTTTTGTTGCCAAAATTCCGTACACTCTCAATCACAAAATTAGCACGACTTGATTGCCCAGCAAAATGACGCAACGGCAAACTACAGCAATTTGCTGGTTGAACCAGCGGGAGCTTCCGCACACGCCAGAAATAAGCCGACGTGATTGCAAATTGCCGCCGGGAAGACCCCACTGAACTTCTAGAATAGTTTGTACGTGACATATATGACCCAGTCAGAGCCAAGCACGTCCGCCCTTTCCAGTGGTGAAGCTACACAGTTTGAGGGGGGGTTAGAGGAGGGAATGAGGTAAAACATGTCAAACATTGTACTTTTGAATGAAATTTGGTAACCTAGGGGGTCAAATGCCTTTTGCCCCCCTCCCCCCCTGGGTACGCCAGTACCCTTCTCTACTCTGGCATTGGCAAAGGAAGGAACGTTCAGTCCTCGAGTTAAGTAATGGTTGATCTAGCCTCGACAGCTATAACTTTACACCGTTCTCGTGCCACGAACGCCACCACATAGCCTGCAGGTACCACTATCTTTCACGTCACTGGGAGTAGGGAACATTGCTTTTAGATTTTGTGATGCGGATTGAGCGGTTTAAGAACGCTATCAAGTTTGAACAGTCGAGCAGAGACCCAATTATTTTCCTCAAGATCCGGGTGTAAACAGCGCGCAGTTCAGGAGCGGAGCAACTTGCAAATAACACGCTTCAATTATATTCGAGCCGGTAAGCTTTCCGGTCCAAAACAATAAAGAACCGATGAAGATACGACCTTAGTCGGCGAATGCCTAGAAGAGTCAGTCTACTCGCTTATTATCTCATTTTAAGCTTCCCAGGTCCCACATTCAGGTGGCATAACAAAACGTGTTTATGTTCTCACGACCAATATCAACGTTTTCACCCTATCGTCAGAAACAAGATGAAATATAATTTAAGCCACCAGCAACGTAATGAAGAAAATCAACCGAATACAAGCGCAATAAGAAGCAAAATGTGCACAGCCAGACATAATAGTCCTATCGAATGATCTTTAAAGGGCTGGTTCTACAGGGTGACCCAAAAAAACGGGCCCCGACATTCATATAGCCATAACGTCAAAATTTTACGTCGGATTTAAATAAAACTTTGAGCATAAATGCGTTTTTATGTGTTGAGTAAAATACCAAAATATCAAAATAATAGGATATAAACATTTTGTTCCATAATACATTTTCTAGACATCCTATTTTCTGTATCCGTGCATTCTCAAAAATCGACGAAAAGTCATTCAGATTAGTGGTAGGTGTAGTGTCCTGGATATTTCCCAGGGCTGCATTTCTTTAGCACAGGAATGATCCTGGACTCTTTGGCTACACACAGTCCTTTTTGCAGCCCGAAAATAAAATATTTAAGGGGTTTTCAGGGGAGGTAAAGAGGGACTGTTTTACCCCGCGCACCAGATTCCTCGGCAATGTGGCCCTCAACCCCTGAAGTTCTCTTCAAGCTCGACTATGCACTTCCCTGGGCGTCCCAAGTGACTTGGATTGGTTTCATTATCTGCATTGAGGTTCTCTTAGGCTGCATGCTTATCGAAAAGTCTTGCCATTTTTATATTTAATTTGCAGAGCGTTTTAACTTTGTAAGTACAATGCAAAAATGCACAGATTAAGAAAATAGGATGTCTAAAATATTTGATATGGAATAGAGAGTTGTAGTTCTATTACTATGATATTTTGGCATCTGACTTAAAACACAAAAACGTATTTATTCCCAAAGTTTCATTAAAATACGACCCAAAGAATTGACACGATGGCCTTTCGAACGTTGGGGCCCATTTTTTTGGGTCGCCCTGTATAAATGACGACATGACCTCGCTCCTCAGTAGAGTCGGCACACTGTTCTCCCCACTAGTAATATATAACAGTTTGTACTAGGCTCTTAGACGGTACACCCATACACCAATACACCGATACACCGCATATTGTAACTGAAGTTGTCGGGATTTACCTTTTCTAAACAGATGTTTCACTGTTTAAAACCTCATTCAGCGTAGATGCATGACAAATATAAAACATGTTTAAATGCATATGGAACAATCCAAAACAAAGTCGCTGATACACAGCGAAAAAAACTGCTAAAAGAATAACCTCAGTCCTGCTAATAAAACACTAATTTTGTGTTCACCCCTATAATATTATGTAAGTGGTAAGTACAAGATATAAAATGTGTTGACCACCATGCAGGGTTCCGCACAAAAATACCCCTACAAATTGCTGACCCAATAACGATCCTTTTAGAGACGCTCACGGGCAATTCATGCGCACACACAGACAATACATCGGAGCTCCGACCAAATCTCTTCCTGCAGACAGGAAGGGAATACCTGGAAGTCAGGGCCGACAGCAAAATACTGCCAACAATCTTCATCATATCCCGCTGTCTGCACCACGACGTCTCGCCCTGCCTGCAGCCTATATTTACCCTGATCATCAGCAGCCACAAGTTCTGCCTGGCTGCCGACGGTGCTGTCTCATTTGCTGGGGCTGGGGCGGGCGCAGGCAGCGGCGCAGAAACAGGTCTATTTGCATGACAATGTGGCAGCCGCTCCCGCGTCATGCATGCGAGCGCCTCTGGGGACCTGCTGATGACACTAAGCGGCACTGAACCAAGAAAACTCATCACGCCCCCGCGGTGACGGACCTGCTCGCCTATGTCGGAGTCGGCAACGACAGAAGCAGATCACTGCACTGGTAGACAGAGGAAGCTTCTTATTCTGCTGAGGGGAATAAGTAATCCTGGTCTTGGAATGAGATCCCTGTTAAATGCAGTAGCATAAAAACACGGACGATATGCCATGTTCTGGAGGAGACTATCAGCCTTATCCCGAGTAGCATTATCATTTACTGTCTGTGTGCTGACGTTCTGCCGAGCACAATAACCGTAAAAACAGCTTCATCAGAAGAAATGTGCCACTTTTGAGACACTCCTTGATTGACCCCCCTCTCTCTCTCTCTCTCTCTCTCTCTCTCTCTCTCTCTCTCTCTCTCTCTCTCTCTCTCTCTCTCTCTCTCTCTCTCTCTCTCTCTCTCTCTCTCTCTCTCTCTCTCTCTCTCTCTCTCTCTCTCTCTCTCTCTCTCTCTCTCTCTCTCTCTCTCTCTCTCTCTCTCTCTTCCCTTGCTGTGATCAGCAGCCTTATTCTAGAAACACGTGACCCCAATACTATTTTTCTCGGTAAATACAATGCAAGACTTCATCAAAGGTGACCCAGCCCTTGCTTCGACTGGAGAGGTACGTGACACGAATGTTTGTTCATGCAGGCCCCCCCTGTTTCGAGCATCCGGAGTGGTTTCAGACCAAATACGAGTGCACTTAAGCACCACAGCGGGGCGGATACAGCAAAGTCAAGGAGTGACGGTAGAGAATTGAGTGTGGAAATGCGAATGGGTGTTTACTGGTCGACGTCTTTGGTACCAGATCCGGCAGACCTAACTTCCAGCTCCAATTGACTTCCAGGCGGCGAGCGGGGACGTGGGTTTGCGCCCACTGTACAGTGATCATCGACCCGGAGGTGCACTGAACTCCGTTGTTATTGCCGACGGCAATTCGAAGAGTTTGTGCGTGCCCGCCTGTAATGGAACCAAGGCACATTCTACCGAATCCAAGAAGCTGTTTGCAACAGTGCAGAAATTCTGGTATTGGTAAATGCTCCGCATCTCACAGCACGCCTCCCTCAAACAATAGCACACTGCTCTGGACCGGATAGATTCTATCCGGGACCTCGGGGTATGGCTGGACACCAAATTAACCTTCGCCGACCACATCAACAACACGGTAACTAGAGCAAACAGAGCTCTGAGCGTGATGATTCGAACCCTCCAATCTTGCCATACAGGGGGAGAATTGTCACCGGAACCTCTCCTGGCAGCTTATTTTGGCAACGTTCGGGCAATTCTAGAATACGGTTGCGTGATTTTGGGGGGTGCTGCCCAAACAAACCTTGAAAGACTTGAAAGGGTTCAACACAAATTCCTTATCTGGCTCGCTTCCACTACTCGTACATTAACAACGTCTTTGGCATACTCAGACCTTTTGGCGACTTTTAACATAACCAGCCTTTCAAACAGGAGGTATCAGTACGATGTATTTTTCGTTCACAAAATTCTAGCCGGGAAGGTGGACTCTGCTCTCTTGCTCGGGACATTCCCCCTTCATGTCCCCGCGCCACCCACCCGGAATATCAACGGTACATTGCTCCACGTTCCATTCGCCAGGGTGGATACGGTTAAAAGAAGTGTATTTTGTCGGGCGGCTGGTGCTATGAACTCTTTCTTAACCGTGTGTCAAAATTCAGATGTATTCAGTTCAACATTTTGTCAGTTCAGATCTCAAGTCCGCGCGTGTATAAAAAGTCTGTAGTAATCTCCCCTTGTTTTCTTAGGACGTTTTATTTGTATTTAGTGCGTATGTGGATCATTGTATTCTGTATAAGCTGAGTGTTCGATCGTCGATCGTGTTTGATCGTCTTCGATACGACATGAGCTGTAATTGGGGGCAACCTGTTGCTCATGACACAAATAAACAATAAACACATATCACCGTCAATATAGGAGTACTAGCCGAGTTGTTTGCCTTGTTTTGTTCGTGTCCATTTGTGGCGGTGAAGCATGTACCTGACACCAATACAGAGTGTCCTGCTGAGACATCCCCTCTGGGAAATCTATCCCCGGCTGGACAGAGACTGCTGTTTTGTGGTGTACCTTCCCGCATTTGGCGGTTGACGACCGTTGTTGAGGCAAAGTTGAGGAGAAGCATGTCCACCCATCCCACTCCCAGTGAGTCCTCGGTTTTGAACCCGATACCCCTTACTGAATAGACGATAGCCATTACCCTGAGCTTCACTGACCGCATTGCCCATAACAAGCTGATTCGGACATCCAGACTTATGGCTAACGTCATGATACCCAGGCCCAAAGCCTTGATTGCCATGGCCGTCAAACATACAGCTACGATACTGAGACTATAGGTTCGTATCGACTATAGGCTCTCCAACTACTCCAACCACAAATTTCAGGTCAATACAATTCGAAAGCTAATTTTAGCTGACCCGCGTATGACCGCCGGACCCTTCCTGGCTTGAAACACAGTTTTAACCCTCGCCCCACCGGGGGCCATCGATGCCCCTAAGGTTTTTTCGAGATAGCAGAATAACGACGAAACGCAGCACCGCGGTTGAGTGCTCTATATCTCACTTCATCAATTTCTCACCATCCCTGAAAATTCTTATCCCGGGTCAGCCAAGGTCAGGTCACCAGGCGAGGTCAACCAAAGTCACCTCACTTCAACTTTGAAGCTCTATAAGAGCTACATTTCTTCGTCGATCGATTTGAAACTTGCTACACTTCATGACCCTTCCAGGGTCTAAAACATGTATATCCGGAATTTTTCGATTTCGTGACCTGAGGTCAGGTCACGAGGCGACCTCTCCCATTGGAAAAGCATGGGGAAAAGCTAACCCATGATCTAAAAGCCACAAAAATGATGGCAAATACTCAGACTGCTTAGAACAGCGTTTTTGGACACCCTTTCACGGATCTAAGGGGTCATATTTGCCCTTTGACTTTTCCAAGGTCATCCAAGGTCACCAGGGGTCAAAAACATTATTTTGACAATAACTTTTGACCTATTTAAACTAGAGCGCTGAAACAAACACCATCGTGTTTGTCTTGTCACTGGCTTTCATCTGATATACGGCAAGGTCACTTTCTGAGCTTTCGTGACCTCAGGTCATATTAGGTCACGAGGTGACCTCTGGAGGTCAAACCAATGGCAGGAGGTCTTTACGTTCCGCATAGCAGAACAAGGTCTGGCAATTTCCTATCAAATGTACTTAACCAGATCTCAATAGCTCTAATGGCATAGGAGTTATGCCCAGTTTTCTTAAGCATTGCATATTTGAGTAAAAATAGCCTATCGTGACCTTTCTTGACCTCTGGATGTCAAAACATTTACCTGAGCACTTAAACATGCGAAGTAATTTCTTTCTGAACTCACGCGAGCTTTCTAATGCACTTTGCAGATTTGCGCTAACCCCCATATTTTCGGAGTTAGAGGGGGGCATCGATGCCCCCGGTGGGGCAAAGGTGGCGCCGGACCCCCGGTGGGGCGCGGGTTAAGAGAAAAAAATGTTTCAAAATTCATGAAAGATACACAATTCATTTCTGGAAACATATTTCTATCACTCTCCCAAGGAGACAATGACGTATCATTTAGAATGTATACATTTAATGTGCGTTTTGATTTTCTAGGATCAGAGCTCACAAACCTGTTGACTGAGCGGCCCCATACCCGAGGACAAAAACGATTCTTGATTGATTAATTCGGCTTAGGAGCGTGCCAACCTGTGTGGTCATATAGCGCCAGTAGGAACAATACTTAGGCAAGAGACTATAGGCCAGATGACTTTATGACGGGCATGCCAAAATTGGAGGGAGGGGGGGCAAATATCTGACACTAAGCGGTGCTTACACTAGTGTGTAACAAGTAAGAAAACAATTTTTTCCCAGTGAACTTCTTTCCAGACAACAAAAAGAGTGAAAAAACTTGTGCGATACCTTGTATAAAGATCGTCGATGATACGGTCTTGACTGCAGTCTCCGTCACGCTCGTCTGAGCCGCGACGGATGAAGGGGCGACTGCGACAGCCTACAGTGGGGAACAACTGTGACAGCCCACCGCACAAAACGACTGCAACAGCCTGCAGTACGGAGCGACAGCAACGGCCTGCTACACAGAACGACTGCGACAGCCTGTAGCGCGGAACGAGTGTGACAGCCTGCTTCACAGAACGACTGCGACAGCCTGCAGTACGGAGCAGGCCTCTAACGGATGAGCACTTAGTTTTGGGACGAAAATTAAACAGCACTAAAGCATTAAAGCATTAAACTTCTGTGTATTTGCTACCAGGACGATGCAATTTCACACCTGGCTGGTGCACAGTCTGGAGTATCTCTCATAACTAGTGAAACAGTTTATTGATGCTCTGTCGGTCTGCCGCTCGCACGCGCTCGCCCACTCTCATCATCGTTCGAGGGACCTCCGGGTCGATCTCGGCGAGTACCTTGCGGATACGAGCCTTCAATGACTGATCAGCTTTTGCTTCCCACCCACCTTTGTAAACCTCTTGCTTAAACATGCCCCAAAAACCATCGATCGGCCTCAGCTGGGGTACATTTGGTGGGTTTTCCTCACGTGGTACCACGGGCACGCGCGCCTCCTTCAGAAGCTTCAGTTCTCTTGGCGTAGTGAGCTGCTGCGAGATCCTACCAAAACATGTAACTACCATCTGGATAGTTGTGGGCCACATAGGGCAGAAGAACCTTCTTTAAGCACTCATTCCTGTAGGTTTCCCTATCTAAATTTGCCCGACTGGGTCAAATCACAGGTCTGGATATCCCCTTCGGTGAGATGGCTACCCACACAAGTAGTTTTCGTGGGAACTTGCTAGTCGGACGCCATCTGACTTGTGAAGGGACATCCCCATCTCGCCCACCATAGAAGCCCCGGTTGCGCTGCATTTCGCTTCCCGCGTATTTGAAGTAACTTTCGTCGTTCATTATGACTTCATTCTTCAGACTCGCTTTGAGCACCCCTCGGGACAAGCTACACAGACGTAACTTTTGGGCACGTCGCTGTCTTTCTGTGGTGTCTGGTGCCCGCCTTTTCTTCCTGTACTTAAGGTCAGCTTTATCCAGTAGTTTCCTCACGTAAGTCTGCGAAACGGCGAATTTTCGAGCAAGAACACGAGTGGAAATCCCGACCTTGTTTCTTGCTGTGTGATCAGTGCATAATGTTTCTGGGGTGTCATTTTTGTGACTGGTCGGCAATTTTTTCTACAATATTGCCAAGTGCAACGCTTCTTCCTGCCTTGTCGATAATAGTCACCAGGTAAATGGTTCCCTTCACCATACCAATTTTCTGGAAATGGCGAACAACATTCGACTTTGGTTCATTTGACCTATCCTTTAAGAAATCCGCGACAGAACCGCGAGCAGCCGATTTGGTTTAAGTCTCCATGTTCACTATGAAATAAACATGATGAGCTAATTTTTGTCTGCACATAGCCAATCTATTGGTCCTGCATTATGCAAATTATAAATTAAATATATTGATTATATTTGAAGATATTGATAATAAAATATTTGTCCGAAAACTAAGTGCTCACCCGCCAATGCCCCAGTGAACAAGTACTTACCCTGCGTGAGCCGATGCCGACCTTCCACGTCCTCGTCGTCGACACTGCAGACAGCGTCGCCGACGGCGTGCAGCTCGCCCCCGCCGTCCTCACCCAGGGTGATGACGCAGTGGCGGCCGGCGATGCCGCCCCCTCCAGCACGATGTCGTTGTCAGCAGCGGCGCCCAGCGAGGTGCGCTCCGACTGTCGACCAAGTTCAGAGAGGTTAGTGAACGAAGGGCAGACATTTGTGGTACTACAGAAATGACGAGCGTTCTTGATCGAATCATACAAATAATAATAATTGTGGAAGTTTAACGACAGCTGAATGCCAACGCCACGAGGCGTAACTAGCTTCCATCCCGTTTACACGAATCGCTGGTAAATCATATCGCACCTTATCAGGGACTGTGCAGGGAATGAACATGGATCATTTTGCTGAGCAAGGAAAGTACGCATCGCCTCTACCGATAAAATAAAGCGTCTCGTCCGGTAAGCAAAAGCCTTTTAGAAAGAAAAACCGGGAACACGAGGTTATTTTTGTTTAAATATTTTCATAGTGGTGAGAGGAACTGGGACTGGAATTGAATTGTATCGGCGGAAGTTAACTTTTTATTTCAAGAAGAGCGATGTATATATATATATATATATATATATATATATATATATATATATATATATATATATATATATAATGCGCAGAAATCGTAGAAAGAATAAACTTGCTAGAAGTGACATTTATTGGAGCGGTTTCGTATCTTAACAGAAACATCATCAGCAATAAGTAAATAGAAGATAGGATCAAGTTCAAGGAGGCATAGTTGCTGAACGCATACCTAAAAATACAACAGTACATAAAACACACGGATTACAGTTCAAATACAAAAACACCACACAGAAGCGGCTGCACTTCTTTAAAAAGTTGTTCCTATTTCAACTATTCTACAACGTAAAAATGTACAACGTACAACGGAAAAGGCCGAGTTAGTATTGTTTACAACTGGTTGAATTTCATGTATATAAAGTGATTCTAAAATTCTGAGGTCAATGTTAGATGAGCTTCTATTCATTATCATGAATTGATGTAAGGTTATGGGTGTATCACATTCAAAAGAGTGGTCTCTGATTGCCGAAGAATCCGGATTTGTTAACATTTTTTTAGTTCTTTCTGAAATTCCCTGGTGTTGTCTAACTCTGGAGATCAAACCATGCTGACCCAACGTATGACGCTTGGCAAGAACCGCAACTGTATTTGTATACTACCCCAGAGAGGCAATCTTTCGGAATCAAATATTTAAACCGAAAAAAATGATTTAGCGCTATCTTTGGGTCCAGAAAGGGGTCAAACTTTGTTAAAATTGTGGTAAATTTCCTTTGATTGTTTAATGACGCGCCAGATAACTCTAAGAAATGTAACACATTGAAGATCAAATTATTTCATTTAATATAAACCCTTTTCTACCCATGGAAAACAGGATACAAAATGTTTTTGACACGATCCTTGGCTGCGTTAAAATGTCAAATGTCCCCGCTGAGTGGGCCCGCAGAAGATAAAACAGGACCTTGGGCATCCAAAAGGCAGGGCACGCGCGACTGCAGAACAACATCGGGCTTCAGCAGACCATTGCCTTCCTCGAAAACTTGACGGCCACACCTACGCGCACGGATTTCCAAGAACATCGGCCCCAGTTGACGTGGCCGAGACCTCACATCATCAAAACTGCCGGCATCAAAGAAATGCCACGAGCTCACTCTAAAGTTCAAGACATTCTCCAAAACCTGAAGCGTCTTATGTCAAGGGATGGTTAATGCCAAAAGTAATGCACTGAAAGACGTCTCGGGTCAGCGTCACTCAGACTCCGAAACGAAAACTAGAAAAGGGCAACGCCGTGATAAAAATTCGTTGAATTTATGATAGATGGAACTGGGAGAACCTTCCTTCCCGTAAGAAGCAGGCCCCTTCCCAACAATTGCGAGGTGGATACAAGTGGGGATGTATATATTTTCTGGGGCTGGCCGGGCACTCCCAATGAAACGCCGAATCAGTGTTAGAATGTTATTCAATTTTTTCTGACTTCATCTAAAGGACTTCAAATTGATGATACGAAGTTCACCAGACCTGTGGGGGCCCTACAACCCACACTTAATGTTCTGTTTTATCCCTTTGGTAGTGGCTATTGACATTGCTTCAACGCTGGACACCCCAATCACTTTCAAAACCTACGCCCCACTCTGGTGATTCGAATATCTGATGAACTCGTTTTTGGTGACTCAACAGCTGAGCGAAGTGTCTGAACACGTCACTTCTAGGATAGCTGAAGGAGGGTGGGCAGTCAGCTATCTTGCTTCACGTAAGCAGCACCACATGCCACCGAAAAATGTCTTAGAGCTGCAGTTCTTACTTAGCAAGCATTTCCTCGTGACTAATTATCATAACGTAGTAATGCAACAGGCTGTCGACACTACATACATGGTCACCCCTTATTGAAAAGTCGAGGGCGACGATGAATAAGCACTTAAACTATCCCCGTGACTAGGACATTGCGGATCCGAGGCAACGCAGCGGCGGCGAAGGCTGCAGGAGTGTTATTCTGGGTCTGACCAATTAACTCTAAACGCCAGAAGCGTGCTACGTTACCCGCGCTAACAAGATCGCATCACAGCTTTGCGAAGACAGGTGCACCAGGCTAAAATTAGCCCATATCCGCAGCCTGGTTTCAAACATCAGCCCTGGGTTTAATTGATTTCGAGTCCACAGGATGTGGTACGGCGTAAGCAGGTACATATACGCACGCCGGAAATCCAGGCAATTGCGATCAAATGTATGCCTCCTTAATTGCCATCAAGCGTATACCGAGTTCTCTCAAAAATTACACCGGGCGTCGAAGAGAATACTCAGACAAATAACATGCAATGAGTGAAAGACATATGCAATATACTTTGAATCAATACAACTTATGCTGAGGAGTAGGAAACAGGACCGATAATTTCGATACAAGTGTGTCTTTTCTAGCATTGACATATAACATCAAAACGGCCGGGCAGATTGCGCCCACATCCTCATGGATGCTGCACTGATACGGCGGAAAAACAATGACGTGGTTTTGGAGCCGCCGAGGTGTGTGCGTGTGGAAGAGGGAAGGGGGGAAGGAGGGCGTTGCGCGTGTTTCAGGTCGAACCCGTGTAAAAGCGTTTGGTCACCCTTTCCGTTGGGGTAGTGCAGAACATGACTTTAAAACTGGGGTGACAGCAGTGGCGGATCCAGGACTTCATTGGGGGGGCTAGTGGGCTCGAACCTCCCCGTCATTGCCTGGGAACAGCCTCCGGCTATGCATTAACAATAGACACTCGCATATGGGGGGGGTGAGGCTCCGAGCCCCCCCTTGTATCCGCCACTGGGTGACAGTGTGGGTCATACCGGAGAAGTGTCTTTTGCATGTCAGGGCTGTGCAGCTGGCTAGGGGATGCCGACAAGCGCATGCTTTCGTGTTCAGAGGACACTGCCAAGCAGCCACGATATCATCGGAAGATTGTCCAATGAGGAGCGTTAGTAGATCCAGCTAGCCCCCATATTTTTCAATACAAATGTGCACACGTACGCGTATGACGTCCCAGTGCACGTTACCGTGAATCGCACACCGTAGAGCGGATAAACCTAAAACAAACGCATGAAGTCTATCATGCCAAGACTTGGTGAAAGCGTGCCTGCCATAAGAAGCACTGCATCTTCTGTCAGGAAAAATAATCCCCAAACTATGATCACAAAGAGGGTAGTAATCAGTAGTGTTTAACGAAGAACTTACATGTTTTGAATGCCGGCTGGTGCATAATTGTATTTCCCGCACACAATTGGTTCTCCCGGGTAAAGAAAACAAAGTTGATTAGGGTTATAATATTTAGCCATTTTGATCTACCATTCATTACAAGAAAAAAACAGCCCATTTGGTGACCGGATGTGCATTACAACGCAAAAACAAGTACAACTGTTACACTGCAGGCCCGGGTATATCAGCATTGATACCCATCCAGTGGGGTGTAACCAAGGCCCTAGAATCCCAGGTTGGTTCAAGTTTTATACTAGTAAAATTTTGGTTGTTTTCTTGGTATCTACTAAGAAAGAAAACATCTCCTTATTTTGAGGGTTAAAATTTAAGCTTTTTGGATAAATTAAGTTTAGATATTTAAGGAAAGAGCCGTGGAATACCCTTTTTGCACTTTAATGTCTGCGAAGTGAAATATGATGACAAATCTAGTAGCTTTGGTATGTTATACTAAAAAGTATACTAGTCTGGCAATCCTACTACGGTTTTTACTGAGCCGCAACACTGTAAAAGAGAAACATGACAGGACCGAGAGAGAATAAAAACCAATGAAACAGCATACGAGGTGAAGGGAGTCGGTTTGGGCAAATACGGAAACAGCAACAATAGTAGGAAAGATCGCACCTCAGAGCCCGATTATAGCCACTGCTCAAGGCCTAAATGCAACACGTGCCGATCGCTCTAACAGTTGCAGCCATGGGCGTCGAAAGCAGCATGGACGTGGGATGTGCTCCCCATTGGCTATTGGAGGACCAAGTGCCCCCCTTGTCTCCTACATCCGCCAAGTACCAACCCTTCCCCCTCCCTTGTCATCATTGCCGGATCACTCCTGTCCCCCGTAAAAATTCCCTGGCTACGCCTCTGACTCATCCCATTGAAACCCGTAAATGTGATTAAATTTTACCCAAAGTTATTGCAATTGGGCTGTTTATATATATAGGGCACTAGTCATACGCGGATCCAGGATTGCCAGTTGGGGGTGGGGCGGGGGCATTCTTCCCGGGAGGGGTGTCATCCAGACCAGGGGGCTTCATTCGGACGAGGGGGCGCCATTTTTGGCTGGAAAATCCTATCAGGTGGGCGCCAAATCCTATCCGCGAGCGCTGCTTTCCACATCCTGTGGGGGGGGGTTGGAAGCGACATTTCAGTGGCGCCATCGACCTTTCAGGAGGCGCTGTGACCATTTCCGGTGTGACCTAGAGGGCCCATCGGGGAACACCCGCCCGGGCTTTGTCCCCTGGATCCGCCTATGGTACCAGTGGCGGATATAAGGAGGTTATTGGGCGCACGCGCCTCCTAAACTTCGAGGGGTCCCCTCCGAGATGTCTACTAATATCTGTATAAGCAAAGGCTGTTCGAAGGCTATGGCGGGGGACAGTGGCAGGCTCAGGACTTTTTGGGGTATGGATAAGGGGGGTTCGAGCCTCCTCACCATTGCCTCACATCAGCATCGGCCTATGCATTTACTAGACACTAACATTGGGGGGAGGGCTCGAGCCCTGGTCCCCCTGTATCAGCCACTGGCAGTGGGGGAGGTTTGATTTTCTAGCCTCCCCTGAATAAGTCCTGGACCCACAACCACGCGGTAACTCAAACAATTTGTTCGTCTCGCTAAGAAACCTCCATTGGAAAGACCCGTACTTCGTATTTTCATCCAAGCAACGATGACGTGAAGGATGAAATTTCAATGCTATTAGGCTGATAATGACTCTTTAAAGCAACGGAGCATCACTGCGAGAAAAGCCCCTGAAGTCCCTGCGGGCCGGTCTTAGGGCTGCAGAAACTCTGTACTGGCTAGAAATATTATCAAACTTGTCAACTAAACCATTTTGACGTCTTTCAGTCATTTGCAAGCTTTACTGACCATGTCAAATATACCCAGTTTGCCAATACTTCAAGCCGCAAAACGCCTGCGGCATCGCGGCGATGACGTCACCGCCGCAAAATGCCAGGCAACTTGAACGGGGGCTGGGTGTAACCACTTACCTATACATTCTACAGATCTAAACGGTCAAATATACACGTGGTATTTGTAAAGGACTTCCTAGGCTGGAGCGTAAGGAATCGACAATCGCTTTCACTGCAATAGTCCAGTACATCCATTTCTGATCCGCGACCACAACCGCATTGGCATACATCCTTTGAATCCTGCGAAAGCTTTTAAGAGCTGCATAAGGATGGTAAATCATTCCACAGAAAAGTGTCCTGACTTTACGCAGGACCTCGAATGCCAAACTCCATGTTTCATTACCCAGTAACATATTTATTTTTATTTCATTCCCGAATTTATGCCTATTCCATTAGGGATGTGTGACTCGGCGGAAGAGTATATGTTCCCCGCGCTACACGTTCAGGGTTCGAATCCCGGCAGGTTCTCTTAATAAATGTAACCTGATCTACCAGATTCCTTCCAAGAGATTGGAATTTCGCGAAACCGTATTGAAGGAGCCACTAGAGCGTCATAATTTCCCAACAATTACCACGGTTACGTTTGCTCAGCTCGGCAATGTGCTAGGCGTGCAGTTGTCATCTCTATGACGTCAGATTTAGCAGGCCAGCCAGTGAAGATGGCTTTTTTTATTCCACAAACCCATGTAACCTAGCTGAAAATATAAATAAATGATTTATTTACCCCATAACAGTTTTGCAAGGACTTACCAGGGGCGTTTACATTGATCGTTTAGAAGCAGTGCTGGTCAGACCTAGCGGTGGGAACCCACATTCACCTTCCACACTGTTCCGTCAGCCAGATTGGATAGTTCCACGAATTTGTCATACCAACAGCGCTGATATCACAAATAAGTACTTCACGGAAAATATTCGTCCCAAGACACGGATTGTTAAACCAATTTCAATACAAACCAACGATCGGGCGTAAGGACAAACGGCGGTAGGGAAACCTACCCAAACAAATTAAGAACACCTCGCAGACCAGCTTTCGCGGGTTGGAGCCGGGCATCATTGTGCATTGACATCCTTACATTTAATGAGTTCATCACTTTCTGGTATACGTATACAACAATTATGACTACAATGAATTCTGCAACAATTCCCCCTCCCCTCCTCCGCCTACCGCACACAACTTGCACCCTACGGCTACAGTGCAATATAGCCCAGTTTACCAGCATTACAAACTTTTCAAACTCTATAATTGCGGCTCTGTTCTCAGCAACATGAAACAAAGACGGCAAATGGCGGGCACAGTTCTGAAGTTAACTGCATTTATATTGCACACAAGTCGGGGAGCACTGCCGGTAAAGTTACCTGGAACTCAAGCAGACGCCAGTTTCAGACAGTCTGACAGATCTTCTAATTGGCAGATGTTTAATTAGTGTGCCAAGAATCCAGCTCCCGCTCAAGTTCCCTTCTTTCTCGCAGTTTGCAGCCAGTGAATCCCGTATCGCGCTCAGCAGTGAGCTTAACAGGAAACGCTGCAGTTTAAAGACTTCGAGCTCTTTCAGACGCTTGACCTCTGCGCCCTGGCGCTCTTTCAGACGCTTAGCCCTGCGCTCTTTCAGAGACTTGACCCCTGTCGCCCGGCACTTGACCCCGTCCCGGTGAGTGACCTGCACCAACCTTGAGCTGGTAGAGCGTGATTCCAGTGCTGGTCAGGTCGTCGTCGATACCGATGAGGTGGGGGTGATCCGAGTCCAGCACGACGCCCACTGAAACAAGCCACGAAGCCGGTTATCAGTACAGCCGATGTACAGCTGCTCAGCTTTAGGTGAGAAGCTCCAAACTGCTTATCTGGCTGGGAACTAGCATGATTGGTGTGAAGTGACCTGAAAGTGAGGATTTTATGTTAAATCCAATACCCAGAACAAACAAGTTTCGGCATAAAAAACTGGAGTGTTAACATATCAATTTTTACACTGCCTTATTCACGGTATTCTGAGTGAGTGAAACGTACTTTTTTGCGGAAACACAGAAGATAACAACTTAATGAAAAATACCAGGCGTTTTTTTAAGGGAAATTTCTTCTATATCTCAACATTTTGAATGACCGGCATTGCTTTCAGTGGCATTTCTTCTGCATTTCAGATTTTACCTGACCTGACATCACTTACATTGAAAATGAGAGCATATTTCGACGATGATTTTCGAGAAATTGTTGTGGTATCCGCATATGCCTGTATTTTCACCGTTTCCTCCTTTTTCCTTCAATTTTGACATCAAGCTCTGTGCAAAAACAATTTCAGAACACGGTCCCTGTTGCTGGTAAACTGTTATGGGATGGGCCGGACTCCAAATATGCACACAAATAAAATATGGTAGCTCCAGGTCGCCCCGAACCAAATATCGGACGCCATGCTCTGAACTGCAGCACAAAACTTTGTGCAGTCGGCACAGAGCCTGAGCCGGGGAAGCCAGTGTTCGTTACGGAATCAAAACACGGTTTGAGCTTCAGCGTTAGACCTGTCATAAGCTCAACCAGAGTAAAGTTTTAGATTTCGACTCTATATTGTGTGAAATAGCACCGGTATGGTTTCGGCACCGGGTGTTATGCTCGACAATGCATGGTGAAACGAACAATTACTGAGGGGCTGAGACTGACACGACTACTGTCACGGGCTGAGAAAGACAGAGCAATGCAATTCCTCACGATCTTACTTATCAGAAACAAAGTATTGCACGGGAAAAAGGAAGTCGCATTTCCAGGATCCTTTGAGCTGAACACTTACAAGTTGTAGGGTTCACACACCACAATTCCACGGAAGACATCGCACCACTCAGACAATCACAGTCCAGATCCGGCATTCCAGACACGACTCAACTCACGCTGGACCCCGACGAGCACTGGCAGGAGATTCCAGCATTTACAGCAGCACGCCATAAACCCCACCTGACCGGCCCAGCCCGCTCCGTAATAGAGAGCAAACCGGCCACACCAGAACCGGAGAAACCCCTCCCGAGATAATTACAACTAATTCAGAGATAGCAGGCCAGCAAAAACCGTGATCCGACGTAACTGCCACGGGATTGAAACTACGACGAACATTATGATTTCCCATCCGTTCAAGCATGAAGTCATAACATCACGATAAAAACCGGCTCGACGCCCCTGGTCGTCACTTCCAGTACCAGGGTCCATGGCTTCCATAGCCGAAATATGAGCGTGCCGAACGGTCTCTGCCGAGGCTTACAGGATTACGCGAGACAAACCGTCGGCGATTACCGGCCCCACTCCGGCCGGCTCAATGGCGCTTCGGAAAAGGCCGCTTCTCGCCGGCTATATTTGCGGCTAAACTTAGTCGCGCCGGTACTTGGGCAGACAGCACGATGGACTGTATTTGAAAATGTCCAGGCATTCAGGCACCGAATTTAAAGGTCAAGGCACTGAGGCAAATGACCAATTCAGTTCAGAATAAGAGATCAGCCAATTAGCCCATCACCAAAACTATGGCAGTCGAGGACAAATATCCCTGGAAATAGTATATATATATATATATATATATATATATATACATATATATATATATATATATATATATATATATATATATATATATATATATATAAATTCCTGACCCAAATGAAAACTACTCGGATCGATGTTTGAAGCGCTGATTTACGCTGGCACATCCTCAAATTAAATCCCTGCAATCTTAGCTTTTGGATTGTTATTACTTATAACCTGTGCAATCATCCATACCAATCAAGCACATAATACAGAAATGTAACCCAATCTTCTTCAACTAGAACATTACATATATACCATAGAACATATGACTATACCAAAATCAGGTTTAGAAATACAAACGGAATGTACGACTTTGTAATCCAGCATCATGCCACTTGATATAACGCGGACAGCAAACAATAACATTCAATATCCAGTGAAAATAGGCACTGCATGAACGATGCTCCTATAATGGAAGTGTCGGCCGCAAAAGTGAAGACTTATGTGTCGGCCGCAAAAGTGAAGACGGCATCAGCATACATGCTTTGTTATGCCGCCAGAAATGTGTCACGATGCGCACGTGGTTAAGTCTAGGTGTGGTGAAGAATGGATTTAGTTAAAAAGCACATGCCGGGAATTACTATTTACTGCATATGAATGGTTAAGCAAGCTGTGATGCAGTCTTCTCTGGTTATTGCTTGTCTGTTGTATATCCAAAATACTATATCCACTTCAGTAACTTAGCTTCGTGGTCTCACCAACATCAACATTTTGCGGCCGGAAACGAACATGACATATAGGGGATGCCAGTTATCTTGTGACCTATAGATTGGCCGTACCTCTCAGCCGTGGCAAGACAAATAATCAACAACGTCGCTGAAGTTACGAATGTCGTTTTTATAATATCTGAGTTTGGGACAGAAACTCGCTCAGGCACCTCAGTCAAGTCATCTGAAGTTGCCTTTAAACAAGACAAATGATAGAGTTCGTGAGCGTGCGAGAAAAACGCAGACAGAATCGAGCAGAGATTCTGGTACTGACACACACAGTTAAGATACTTGTGTTAGAGGTGAACCTTTCCGGAGAGACGAGGGTCACGTTCCCCGTAATTGGTATCGTTTACAACATCCGAGGCATCTGTCAATTCCGCAAGCCATCCCGCACCAGGTAGTGCGGTAGCATCCAACACACCCGAATCGTTCAGCGCATACCATACCGCTAAAGTTGCAGACCAGTCAGATTTCAGCACGAACCGCTAAAGTTTCAAATCAGTCAGGTTTCAGCAAAAAGTTCACAAAAGGAAGTTGCTGACCATACAAGTACAGGCTCTACGGTGGGTTTCCCACAGTCAGCAAATTGTGCATCTTTCAGGAATGTTTCCCGTTGAGGGTAGGAAGGCATTTGCTGATGGGTCCACAAGGAACGGGCCAGTAGTTTCCAGCTAGCTGGATAATGAAGCTTTCTCTAAACCACTGCTACAATACCACATTCAATTGTGAAATACGGCGTTTCTAGACGTGTAGGCGGAGATATCTACTGACTTGAGGTAAATTGTACTTTAAACATGAAACTCGCCTACCCTCGACTCGTATCCTGGCAAGGTCCTGTTCAACTGTTACATCAACCATGGCGTATACTCACCACCCGACTTTCGCAGTCCAAGGGTCTTCTGTTCGTGCAGAATCTGCTGCGTTTCCCGCCAGCTCTCCATCCACTTGTTAGTCATCTCGTCTGCCCGTGCCTCCTTCTCCATGATAAGCTCCAGTGCGCGCGGCGACTGACGGCACAGCCACAGCAGAGGTTACCTACGGAGCGACACATCCACAACAGCGAACAGTTCCAACGCTCGCCGCAACTGACGGGCACAGCCACAGCAACAGCTTTCTACGGACCAACGCATTCACAGCAGCGAACAGTGCCAGCCCAGCACAACCACATCAGCACGCAATTCCAGCCCAACTACAGTCGGGCAGTCACATCAACAACCAGACCCAGGACATAGCCCCATCAGCACCTGGACCGGACAGGCACAGATGGCAACAGCGGGCAACAGCCCATCTCAGTATCACTCTGTCATTTTGCTCATCTCCGCTCTGCGGGCCTCAGCAGTAGACTGAACGACTTTTCATGCTCCGCTGAAATTCCTACCCGAGTCTAGTGACATACGCAGAGCGATGCATTCACCAAATGAGATCTGATATATTTAAGTATAATGCAAACGAACGGACGAGTTGGAGGCACGTTCCATTATTACCACGGTTTAGGAGGAAATCTGATTGGTAGAGCGGATCGACGAAGCCATGACTGTCAGCCGGCTAGAGACAAGGCAGAGCCTTTGTTTGATGTCATCAAAGCAACAGACAGTGTTGGTTCAATACAGACATGGTCATTAGCAAACCATTAGAGACAGGTAGACGGACATGGTACACAAGCCTGTCGCCATATGCTTTCGTAACGCCGATCATAAGAGTATCGGACATCGTCGCACAGGCAAGGCCAAAGATAAGTGCTTTCTGAACATGGCGGAACCTTGGATTCTCAGAGATACGGTTCGGCCGCAAACCTACTCCGAAATGTTGGTATCATTTAAGGCTTTTACCGGTCAATACTTATGCTATCCTTTATCAAACAGGCAATTAATAGGGTGTAATTTGTTCGACAATGAGACTTCCCGCAGCTGAATCAGCAAAACGGTGTACCAGTTACTGGCACTGCCTGTGGTCGCTTTCCTGCGCCTTTACTTTTCATTTATTGCCAGCCAGCATCATCACTTAAACGGGATTTGGTTTCATTTTCCCCCACAATGATACCAACCTTTTGAAAGGCACCTTACAACAATCTTGTCAGCATTGTTAAAAGAGTTAGAACGGCTTAACATCTTGCGAATTCGCTTAAAGAGCACACTCCGGTCAGAAACACCGCAGCAAGCATCGCTCAATCAGAACACACTTGTCATACGACCAGCGATATTTTTGTATGAACAAATATAATGTGCCAAGAGGGATACAAAACAGCGCATTAGCGCTGCAGCGGGGGAGGGGGTGGCTAGTGAATCGCTTAAACATCCGGCTGGCAAGTGACTATCCCATTCAGAAGCAAAGCCTGTCCGGATTTGGCCTTTGCTAGCTCTCGCACATGCCGGTAACAGGACTCCAGAGTTGGTCCCAGCGTGGCTGTAATCTGGGAAGTTTCGGATGAAAGGGTATTATCGACCCCCAGTCCTATTTCGACACTTATGAAAAATGTCCACAAAGAAAGGTATAATATATAATCTCGCCAGATTTCTATGACGAATCCTTCCAAATGTGCTGAAATTCGGGAACTTTTGCGCAATTTTCCAGCAGTCGTATTACTGGTTCCACGCATGTACACTGAGTACCGATGAGACAGATGGAATGACACACTCTCTAACAGGGTTAACCTGAGAGAGGGACTACCCCATGAGACAGTGAGCTCTCCGCTCCTCCGGTTTCGCTGTATAATATACCCCGCCCCCGATCTAAGTAGACATAACGTGGAGGTAGGTCTGTACGCCGAACACTTCCACATCAACGCCGGCGACAGGGACATAAACGCAGCTATTACCAGGATCCACGCTGCGCAGGGTGGGCTCTGGGAGCGGCCCATAACCTGGAATGTGAAAACCCAACCCGGGCCCAGGCTGCGCAGAATGAGCTTCAGGAATCAGCATCATTTTATCGGCTTTAACGAGCTAGAAGCCATACAAATAGAGAAGCTAAACTGACTGATCGGATCAGCGTCCCACACCCCAACTACCAGATGACGTCTAAACAGATATACAAGCCGGGAAAGAGTTCCGGCGCATCAGCCAGAGCAGGACTCGCCGAAACCACGAAATGGGGACTGACACCGTGGTAACGGTGCGGCCCGGGCCACATCATCATGCGCAAGGACGCAGCAGGGATGTGCTGATACAAGGGCCCAGCTGAAACCAGACGACTCGTCTGCACCCGATGCATGGAAAACCTCCCGGCGCAGTCCGCTCACACCACAAACGGGTCAGCAGCACGGTGACTGGATCAGGGCGGGGGCGGGTTGGAGAGGAAGTACACGGGAGGGTGAGAGAACGTGGGCAGTTCCGGCTCCAAGACCAGTCAATTTGGGGAGAGGCTTACGGCGTTATGGAGTGCCCCACTATCATAATGGGTTTTGAACTGAGATAGGTTTGTAGAGCATGTCGAGAAACCACTATTGGCATACTTCATTTCACCTAAAGTACTTTGTGCTAAATGTTCACAAGCCTAAGGTTCAAAATAAAGGGGGCTACTCCACTATTTAAAACCATCGAAGAATACCTTTCCATCTGGTAGCGCATATCAAGTGATAAATGTTAAACAAATGGCATGGCCTCCGCAACGTTAAATGCCACGAGCTGCCGGAAGCAGCCAGATTTGCGATTACACGCGATGCTTGGGTCAGCTCGTGGTAGTAAAACAAAAGACGATCTATTTGTTTTGAGCAATCTAATTTAGAAAAATGTGGTTTCCTGATTTTCAGACCTATTTTGTCCCTAAATGGTTGCTTTTATATTTGCACTAAGTGGTCCATTCCTTTAAACTAGGCACCGGCCGACACAGGCGAGGCCCCACCCCACATCGCCACATTTCTAGTGAGCGTGGGCTGTCTATCGCTGGTACTGAAACTTTCGCGGAACACCACCGGAGCGACATACGACGATTCTGGCGACAGCGCACAATCATCTCATCAACCTCAGTAGACGCAACACGGCGAGCTCATGGGAAGTTAGCCGAACCCAGCGCCAGACCACCAGCCCCCTTCAATTCCGACTCGGCCGAGGCCACCATCCAACAGGCCTGCCTGAGGCGGTGGACTGGCTCCTACACTGGAAACGCACCGGTGACGGCAGGCCCCAGATGTGAACACGGGAGCGGACCGGCAGAGAACTGGTGGCCTACCATTAGCGAACAGTGAACAGACGCCCCTCTTCCCTACGTGATACTCTCCGGAACTGGAGAGGGCTGGGCGAGGACAGATGCTGCGGTCGGTGTCAGAAATCGGAGGACACTGAGCACCCGTTTCTGCGCCGCCCAAAACACGGGAGTTTACACTTATTGTGTAATCTGCCACAGTTATCAATTTTACAGGGATATCGGTTCCCTACGGGAGGCCTGATTGCTGACAACCGCCAGCAGCACCCCATAACAGGGACAATAAAAAACTGAAGATGGCAGGAGAGAAAAGAAGAAAATAAAAATAATCTTCTGAAAATTAAAGGTAAGGTAAGCTAATCTAGACGAAAACTCAACCGGGGTTCAGACAATCATCTGAGGGTTTTAATTCCGTCCAGCCAGGTCCTAGTCCGTCATTCTATAAAAAAATGTCGCAGTGGAATCTACAAAACCCGGGGATTTTGACGTAGTAGACCTCTTCTAGTCCATTTCTGAAGACGACAAACTATCAGAGAGGAAACTGTGAAGGCTACGGCGCTATACCAGGCCTGCGCTGCCATCTAGTGTTCAGTTCCGAACCAACACTTCAACCATTTGACACATTCTGGAAGGTTATACGCCCTGCGAATAAAGCTTGGAAAAAGGTCAGTGCTTGCATGACGAGCACCATAGCTCCAGCGGTGGAATTTATAATAGGTAGGTAGTTAACATTTGTTATTCTAAACATTAATCAGACGACTTGCAAACAGTATCAAATTCGCCCTGGCAGCTAACTTAGGTGCACAATGGCCGAAAGAAATCCTACCGAATCAGGTTTATATCCATTATTTCTGGAAAAATCCCGGCCAATCCGTTTACACACCATACTCATCCATCCAAATACAACACATACCCGTAAATATGACTAAACAAAAACAAAGGGGAATTAAAATTCAATTCAGGACCCGAAACCACCCGCATTTCCTATCGTCCAATCCCCATCCAGCAGTTCGGGAGCCATTCCAAACTGCATTCTATGCCATTTCTTGTACCGGTTCTCGCCCCGTATGTTTTTACCTCTCCGGAGCCCTCGATGAGAGCGCGCAGGCGCGATATCTCCTCCCGCAGCGCGCGAATCAGCTGAACGTTGGCGTCCTCGTTAATGGTGGGTCTGTTGACGATGCTCTTGGCGCGGTGGGCGTAGCGCAGGGTGCTCAGCGTCTCTCCGTAGTTGACGTCCGCCGGAGAAATGGCTGCGGTGTCACGTTCGGATTATTGGAGCAATCATTATCATTGTTGGAGTTTAACGACGCACCAACTGCATAAAGGTTATACGGCATCGCTAACTCTCAGCCTGCTGGAAGGGATTTAGGGGATCGGATCGACTTATTCAGAGAATACGCCAGGATTTCAACCCGCGCCCGGTGACTTAGGATATTTTGAGGCTATCCACTAATCCAACCACCCCGGATTGCAGAGTGAAACGCCCGAGGGTGGAAGAGTGCGTTGCCTAAGGCATTAAATGCCCACTCAAGCCTTAAGCACAGGTCACAATGCGCACTTTTTAATGATGCTTTGTTCGTTTTTTTACGTTTTTTCGTCACCACAAACAAGTTTACACCATTGAAATGCATTGGGCAAGCTACACTGCGTAAAACGAGAAAACGAGACAGCAACAAAAAAGTTATAAAAAAGGAAATGTCCGCAAAAAACGAAACACGTCTTCATGAAACCATACAAGGAAGTTAAAAACCAAGAAAACGAAAAACCATAAAGTTTGAATATTTGAACTTTATTTCCTTTATGATCATCGTTTACGAGTGTGGGGTGGTTAACCACATATTAAAGCCATTTTGATTATTATTGTGCATGCCAGGAAAACCTAATTAGGGGATTTGGCAACATACATGCACAGAAGCTATGACGAATTTTGACTCTTTATTTGGGGGGTGAACTGCGAAAAATGAGTAGTTGAAAAACGAAAAAACGTCATGAAAAGTGAAAATGGCGAAAAAAGCAAACAACACAAAAACGAGCAGTGTGGCTAAATCTTTGATCTTTCAGCAAAACATACTCGTCAAAAGCAATGCAAGTTCCACTGCAATACGATAATAAAAACACTGGAAGAAATATATTTACTAATAGATATACATATATATATATATATATATATATATATATATATATATATATATACATATATATATATAATGTATTTTCCGCCCCAATCAAAGGCATTGTCAGATCATTATGAACGGGTCACACCCGGTATCATCATAAGTGGCAATGTACTCAGAGCCACCTTTCATTAGGCCACCATTGCGCTCCGTAGAACATCCCTAGCTATGACACTCCAGTCTCGTTTTCATCGCTTCAACACCAAGTGTTTGCACCGATATGCCAGCTGCTCACCGGCGATCATGACGGTTTTGGCGTTGCCGCCCAGGCTGTCCTTCAGAAGCCAGGTCAGGGTGGAGTCCCTGTAGGGCACGAACGGCGCGTGACGACCGGCGGCGCGCGGGTGCCCCGCCTCCGCCAGCGCCGATATCACCGAGCCCAGAGTCACCAGCGACTTGTTGATGTGCGCCCCCTCGCGGAGCCGCGAGCCGGTGGCGCCCGTGGCCTTCGCCCGCTCGCTGCGGAACAAAGCGTATGGTAAATACGGGCGTCTCCAAGGCGCTCACAGCGGCTCACTGCTAGTTTTCGGATAGCACAATACAACTATTGAGAGTAAAAATGTGGGCAAAATGGAATGTTATGTTTGAAGATACAGCTGCATAGAGCACTTTCATAAGGTGTGTTGACATTGCACTGGTAGAAAGCTAATGAAGCTACTGAGCTTATTTAAACGTTGAGTCTCATCCAGAAACAGCCTAGACAAGTTTTTGTCTGACAGTCTGACAGAATCGTTAATGATGGAGACGATCTAGGCCCGTACACAGCAGGAGAGGGACACTTTCAACGCACAAAATTCCAACCTTCTGAGATCGTTACCGCCCAAAACAAGCGCAAGCAGGTAGTCGAGTCGAAGCAGGTGACGGGTGGGACCGGGAAAGACCACGTTTTACATTCGGCAGGGGTCAAGGACGCACCGAAGGTGACTAGGCTGATAATGTGTTGACTCACATCAGCCCAACCACCAGCGAATGCAGCCCATGACCCCCACCGAAAAAGTTCTAGAAAGACCACAGCGCACCATCACTCTGGCCTATAACCTTGTTATTGCATCATGGGGAAAAAGTGCGTAGCTCTTTTTTCAATAAAATATTTGGTTCAATTTAAGACAAAAATAAACACTGAGAAAAATAAGGCTCGATGAAACATATGCAACCAGGTTTAAAATGGGAAAAATAAAAAGTGCATGAGACATCAAACTAGCTTAATTTCCGTGGGTTTTTTGTGCAAATATGCAGTGTCCTCGAGGCCTTCTATTTTGCATTTGATTTTTTATTAGGATTTCATTCCTTTCGAAATATATTCCGTCATTTTCAAAATAACTCAAATATTTTCCGAACTGAATTTCCAAATGCGCGTCCTTTTTGCGCCAGCCAACCATTGAAATTACATCTACATCTCGGATACCCGGGCGTGCAGATGGTCACGTGACCGGAATGCGATCCGATGGCGTGCAGAGGCTGCAGATGCAAATCATCCGTGTGTGATTATCTGACAGAACCCGCCTCACATT
The DNA here is from genome assembly GCA_034440635.1 of Lepas anatifera. Classification (NCBI taxonomy): domain Eukaryota; kingdom Metazoa; phylum Arthropoda; class Thecostraca; family Lepadidae; genus Lepas; species Lepas anatifera. The sequence continues at coordinate 1,205,858 of JAOTON010000484.1, read as the reverse complement.
TTGAAGACGAGTACAACAAGTGATACTAGTTTTGGTGTTTAGCCACGCACGAACAAATACCGTCACACGGCGCGTCAACTCCACCCTGTTGGGGGCAGGGGGGGATTTTGAGGATACGGCTTCACTTTTCAGAGAATCAACAAAACACGACTGATACCCTACTTAAAAACGTGTAGCTTGGAGCGTTAGTGGTATAGATCGACGAGGGATTCGATGCCCGATGTTTTTCACGTTGACAGCCTGACTTAGAGGTCAGGCTTTCCAAGCGTAGTCTGGCGGACGGTGCAAACTAGTTTCGCAACCTACCGATTTGCATTAGCATAAACCAATCTCTCCATCCCAAACACACACACGCAGGTGTGGTGAAAAATGAAAGTAGACCCAAACGTACTGTGCATCCAGCACGCTAGAGGGTTGCTCAAATGTTCGTTAAATGCATCTTCCATATCCTGAGGGCTGCTAGATGGAAGATTGGTTGTTGGAGCTTAACACGCGCCCCGCTGGGGTCCCTGGCATGACGCGCCCCGCTGGGGGCGTTTTTCGCCCCCTCCGTATCTCATTCTCCACGAAAGCTAAAGGAAAATTACGGGCGGCGTTCGAAAGCTCTTGACGAGACGAATAGATTTTATACGAACACTTTTTATGTAGGTCAATATTGAGGTCAGCATAGGCCAAAGAAGGTCCCATAGGCTTAAAGCAGAGCAGTGTACGTTTCTCTCTCTAGATCTGCCCTCAGGGGAACTGGAGCAAATCTTTTTGCATAATTGGATTCCTCTCATCGTGGCGAATCTAATGATGTATAATATGACCTTGCTAGGTCATATAGTGAAAATGACCTGCCCTTGAGCTAGGCCAGGGTCACAGAGTGACCTGGTATGGTCATGCTGCATATCAATCGTCTCCCCGTGACAATATAAGCACAATGCAAGCAAAATGGGAGTTTTATCTCAATTTAGTGAGAATTTATTGGCAAAACAATAACTCTATGCTCCCGTGACCTGACATGACCTTTGAGAGGTCAGATGCTCAAAACTCAACTATATGGTCAAGATCGTGGTAAGAATAGAATGTTTGAGGATTTTTACCTTTATCTATCCAGTATTTACTGAAAACGAGCCTGTTCTATTTTTCACCTTAGACTTATGATAGGGTGACCAAAAAATTGACCCCACCTTAGGTCAACAATATCGAAATTCCGAGATAGCAGATTTGTAGACCCTAATGATCCTATCATATTGTGGAAGTTTCAAACTCATCGGTTCGCTGATATTTCCTGGGCGCCGCTTCCAACTCGTGAATTTAGGTTTTGAGGTCGGGTCACTTGACCTTGAATAGCTCCTTGAACTGATATGACCTTAACTAAAAAATGTGGTCAGATGTGTAAAATTGATCCGGGATAAGGTAGTGTAAATTTCGTTGTTCTGCGTCTCTTCGTTTTTTAGCTATCTGGGGAAAACCAGGAGGGGGCGAATTTCGCCCACCCCCAGCGGGGCGCGTGTTAAGAGCAAGCCGCCCTCCGAGGCATTAAAGCGTGCATCCCTCGACCAGTCTACTGCGGTGAGGTGAGCATACACAACGCAACCTCTCCGTCTCACAGCCTCTAAATTCTATCGTCACGTGAACTTAAATTTCATACGCAGGCTGCCCACTGACAGCCGTGTAAAATAACAATGCAAAACACCAGGAGCCTATCCGGATAGAGTCATTAAAAATACAACGCCTCGAATCGTTTCTTAATTCAGGCAGGGCGATGAGCCGGCAGGGGATTCTCTGGACAATCCGTGCAGGTCAAACAGCGATTGTCATAAGGACATACTGAGCGGCGGCAGATGGCCACTGGCCATGGAAGTCACGTACGCTTCCGCTGCGCAAAGATGCTTTCTCGACCTGGTTCAAGCCTCGTTTCACTGAGATAGGAGCAATATACAAGCTGAATAGGGGCAGAGTAATGTAAAATGTATCACGTGAAACCACGGTGCCGTTTCATCTGCAACTAGCGGGCCATTGGTGATTGTCCGGAGACTGGTCCAACTAGATCACGCCTACATGATTGCGGGCGAGTACCCAGTCTGCAGCGTGCACCCTTTCTTGGCATCTCCATCACCCGTGTTAGTGCTTGTTATAAGAAAGATACATGATGCTGGAGAATAGGCAACATATTGAAACACATGTACTCACAGCACTCGACTCCGATATGTTGTGGAATCGCCCGCCCCCTCCCTTCTTGTAGCATTTTTTGTAAGCTTGTAAGAAGGTCACGTCATTGAAAACGATAACGCCATTGCATCTAACGCCCGGCTTCGAGAGTGCGGGGGCCGCCGACCTCAAACGATTTACTGATGTACCGGCAGTACCCGCAGATACCGCTACTGTCGGTAAGTTAGCGGTTTCTAGGCGAAGCTTTGGAATGCAAGTGATGTGATGATGGTGAGTTGAACGCCACATGGTCCTTGATGAATGGGTACTTGATCAGGAGGTAGCCAGTCCCTATTCTGCTCATTCTGAACTCGCCCTTGATACCTTGATGCCCTAAAAACTTTAATTGAGAGGGAACTTTCAATAGAAAAGGATAAACATGGTGCTCTGTATTTGGTCAGCACAAATGCATGCATGTATTGACATGGGGAGCCCAGTTAAAAAGGCTGCTTCGAACTCGTAACAAAGCTAGCTAATATACTAACAGACTTACGGTCTCATCACAACAATCTATCTTTGGCACAGGGAAACCCAAAACACACCACGCTAATATACCAGCCGTGCAAAGGAAACAAGGGTATGCCATTGGTAGCACATTGGACATGCCCTTTTTTATTTACACAGCAGATATCACCGTAGAAGTAACAAGTATCAAACATCACGGCTATGCCAGACACTTACATATGTACCAACAACTAGCCTTACGTTTATCTTGCATAAAATGACTCAGAAAAAGGATCTGTTTGTACATAGTATGAGCATGACGCTGATATTAATGATCTCCTTAATCGTAATGTTAAAGAAGGCTGTGGAATTATAGAATTTCATCATTCATATCCCTTATTCACGAACACAGAATTGCATGCAAGAAAAATTGGCATAGCATGAAGTAAGCATGTGGAATTGTTGAGTTCCTTTCACCGTTAGTGCCCTACAAAGCATTTTTAAAGGCTTCTACAACATCGATGAATCTATTTTTGCCCAAAAGAATGAGCTGGACGTTTGAAACAAACTTTTCGACCAGAAATGTGTACATCGTTTCCGCCGACATCTAGTCTCACTTTCCTGCACCGTCGCTCGTTTCACCCTCCCAACCGTGCCATCACAAGCGTTTTGGCCGTGGAATATCGAAACAAATATACACAGGGGCGTAGCCAAGGGGGGGGCAGGGACAGCCGCCCCCACCCCCGCCCCCTAAGGGCTCGAGGGACCCCCTGAGGACACGTCGCGCGGCTCAACCGCACTATGCTGTGTAGCCAAAGTTGAAATTTCACACGAGACAGGGCCCTCTTAGGCCCTCTTCAGCACTCTTATTATGTAACAAGCAGGGCCCTTTTTAACCATCAGGGCCCTTTTGGCGCTGTCGCACAGACCCTTTTCGGGGCGCCACCCCTCCCTGAGCGAAATCCTGGCTACGCCCCTGAATGTACACAACGAATCATTACCAAAATCAGCTTCGTGTAAACAAAGATTAGCAAAGTTAACTCGATATTTATACTGGCCTGCACATTCATCGGAAAAATAATGAACACACTCTGGCCACTCCCAGAATAAGGGACTGCAAAGTCGGAACTGAATGCCGCACAAACGTATGGGCTGGGGCAGCGCCGTGTTTCAATGGATCTGGAACGAAGCAGAAGCTTTAATGGGCTGTCTTGACTCAGAAACCGCTGGAAGGATGACACTAAAAACGCCATAGTACAAAGAAGCGCCCAAGAGAACCCTTTAAAAGGAATGTGCTACCTTGGTCAAATCCTGGAATTTATTGTAGTTAGGGGTACTTTTAGCCGAAAATCATGGATACGTCCATGATTTATCTGAAACAAGTAAAATAAGCTCAATATCTTGATTTTTAAAATGTCCCTCTAGGGAAAAAATAAATATCTGCCTGTGGATGATGCCATGATCTGGCAACCACTACCACATTCAATACGCTTCAATGGCTTCGACTGGCTGATACTTACCGTGACGTCAGAATATGTCGTCACACCAACGGCTGACAACTGTGGCCTGCTGCTAAGGGTACATGTGGGGTATATTTCAGGTGGTTTATTAGCTTTTCTCTAAGGAAAATTTTGAGTTTCAAGACAAATTATATACAGAGTACCGGGTTTTCCGGCATGTTTTACAATTTGGCTATCTCAGTTAAAATCACGTTATCAAGGCGCCACATTCCCTTTAAACCGAGTCTGATAAACATTTGAGATGTAGAGTGTTATTTTGGGATTTATTGTCGTTTTGTCGTGCTACTTTAAACATTAAAAATAAAATGATACGCACCATGCGTTTTATGCTTGCTAGTTTTTCTGTCCTGTATTTCAGCATTATTTTCGCTGCAGCGCTTACGAAAATATTCGCATGGATATTTTAAACCCCTACTTTAAAATACTAAAACCTAAAATTGTACGTACAATACGTTTTATATTTTCTGTTTGTGAGATTTCGCCAACACGAATGAAAAAATTGTCAGTGATATCACCAGCCGAAAAAAACAAGCAGAAAAATTCGCGTTGCAAATATTGATGTTCTGCATTTCAACATGCATTTTGCTGCAGCGCATAAGAAGACATTCGCATCGATATTCTAAACCCCTACTTTAAAAATTAAAGAAAACTACTCCTACACAGGCCAGTGGTATATAAACCTGGAAATTCCAACAAAAATCACCCGAATGGTCCAGAAAAGCGATGAAGAAAAGCAAACCAGCCTGAAAACTAAGGAATCCCTGTTGGTAATTTCGTCCTGCTTTCGGACCCGAGCTCTAATGCGACCAATTAAACTACCAGTCTTGCGAGCAGAGTTCCGCAGCTCTGCCACCTTCTAATCTAAAAGCAGAGCACAAGTAGGTCTTCACTTCGGAGTCCCAGACCATCATGGCACAAAGCAACCAAAAAAAACACAGAAAAATGCAGATAGGGACACAATTTCGCTTGCTATTTGTTTTCCACAATTTTACCATGGGACAATTAAGATGGATTTATGAAATCTAAATAACCAAAAAAGAATACAACTGGATTTCTTACTCAGAAATTTCCTCAAATCTTACTTAGAAATCTTACTCTGGACCTTAACACCAATCATTGCATAAAATAAAGTTGATTTCTTTTAGATACCATATCCTTCGTATTCTCACATCAATTCCGAAGTTAACGTTTGGTGGTTGTATCATTATAACTTCACTGACATACCAGCACCACCAACGGCCAATAAAACTTCATGCATCGGCCAGTAGCCGAGAAGCAACGGCACGGAAGCGGACTACAAGCAAATATACGGCCCATACAACTCAGTCAATCGCTAGATCGCAAATGAAACACGCCGCAGTATATAAATAGAGCTCTGCACCAGACAGGCGGTATTAGGCAACAGCGGGTACCGATCCCCGGCTTATCTCCGCACGGAGGGCCCCACCTGATTACCATACTCTCCTGCCTATAACGACGCGCTGGTTACACGTCAGCGGCATGGCCCCTGGTCGCCAATGGACAGTGGCACATTTCCAGCACGGGTATGTGTGAATTAGAATTATATAACACTCAAGAGTGTTGTTATCAATCGAGTCGGTTTCGATTTAAAATGGTAGATACAGGGCAGAGGCATACCAGGTTTCTGTTCATTTTATTTCTTGTCCCTTTTTGACAGGACACCCTCACAAGTATCTTGGCAAATCCATATTCGAAAAGGCACACATGGCTATAAGAAAAGTCATGTCCATACTGTACCAGAGTTCTAACTCTATAACACTGTTTTCACTGTTAACACTGTTTTGTTCGATTCCGCCCTCCTGGACTTACCGAATAATCATCAATAATGGCACTGCCCGATAAGCAGTAATTAACGATTTTGGCTCACAAGCTCAACGTGTGAGGTGAGAACGCACAGAAAGAACTTAAACTCCTGCTGACATGTCTCAGATTCCATATGGGGAATATGAAACCCTATTGTCTAAGGGTTTTGGAGCCGAAAATAAACAATGGACAGACCGATAACTGTCCGATCATGAGAAATACTGCCTAATACATCGGATCTATCCTTGAGTCATCTCTCGCGTTGCATGTTAACAAGAAGCTTATCCCACACCAGTTCCTTACAATACATTACACACAACACATTCCTTACAATACATACATTACCACCAGTACGTTACAATTCCTTACCACCAGAATTACGTAACGCACTTAGTCTTGCCGCCTACAAAAGAGGTATTAGAAATGCGGTGAGAGCCAGAATGTGACGTAATTTGACTTGTGATGTATGTGTGGTCATTTTACCTTTTACCAGCATTCCTTTATTGACGATAGGACGTGAAAAACCTCGCATTGCTTGGACGTACCTGAATAAATTGAATCTGAATCTGAATCAGTACATTGCAAGTCAGCACGAGTTCAGGGCTGCAGTCTGCTTTAGGGGAAAACAGATAGAATATCCTTAGCTATAAAACCGCACTGTGCATTGAAAAGGCGCATTTGAGGCCGGAGATACTATATGAGATTAATTAACATATTTGAAGCACACATTCAAAGGAGAGTTTGAAGGTGGTACCAGCGTATTTCGCACTTTCTCGTTGCGTCCATTGACAAAAACCGGTACGTATGCCGTGATGTTGGTATGTACATCTCTGCTACTACAAGCCACAATGGCCCTTCACACCCCGGTTTTTGGGAGGCTCACCTGCCGGCGAGGTCGACCAGGTGGATTTTGGAGGTTTTTTCGCTGGGCAGACCCTCGACCAGCGCAGCCTGAGTGAAGTTGATGGTGAAGATGGCATGACTGCGAGAGCTGGTGTCGTTCATGCCGGTGCTGGCTGTGGTGCGCAGCGAACTGCCCCGCTCCATCAGCTCCTGGGGTAGCAGGGCCATTTTGTTTCACTCCTTAGTCACAGACAGAGCGTCACTCTCAGTCAGGGATGGAGTGACGCGGCGAGCTTTTCATTGGCGCGGGTTCATTTTTGCACAGACGGTGGTCCCTATTCAATGCAAAGACGTGACCATAAATATAAAATGGACCGCCCCTGATGTTTAAAGTGTGAGCCTTTTTTATCAACCGGGAAACCACACAGGTTCCGCTTCGCTTCCCTCGGTGTGTGAGTGTGAGTGTGAGTGTGAGTGTGAGGCGTGGGTGTGTTGTGTGTGTGTGTGTGTGTGTGTGTGTGTGTGTGTGTGTGTGTGTGTGTGTGTGTGTGTGTGTGTGTGTGTGTGTGTGTGTGTGTGTGTGTGTGTGTGTGTGTGTGTGTGTGTGTGTGTGTGTGTGTGTGTGTGTGTGTGTGTGTGTGTGTGTGTGTGTGTGTGTGTGTGTGTGTGTGTGTGTGTGTGTGTGTGTGTGTGTGTGTGTGTGTGTGTGTGTGTGTGTGTGTGTGTGTGTGTGTGTGTGTGTGTGTGTGTGTGTGTGTGTGTGTGTGTGTGTGTGTGTGTGTGTGTGTGTTGTGTGTGTGTGTGTGTGTGTGTGTGTGTGTGTGTGTGTGTGTGTGTGTGTGTGTGTGTGTGTGTGTGTGTGGTGTGTGTGTGTGTGTGTGTGTGTGTGTGTGTGTGTGTGTGTGTGTGTGTGTGTGTGTGTGTGTGTGTGTGTGTGTGTGTGTGTGTGTGTGTGTGTGTGTGTGTGTGTGTGTGTGTGTGTGTGTGTGTGTGTGTGTGTGTGTGTGTGTGTGTGTGTGTGTGTGTGTGTGTGTGTGTGTGTGTGTGTGTGTGTGTGTGTGTGTGTGTGTGTGTGTGTGTGTGTGTGTGTGTGTGTGTGTGTGTGTGTGTGTGTGTGTGTGTGTGTGTGTGTGTGTGTGTGTGTGTGTGTGTGTGTGTGTGTGTGTGTGTGTGTGTGTGTGTGTGTGTGTGTGTGTGTGTGTGTGTGTGTGTGTGTGTGTGTGTGTGTGTGTGTGTGTGTGTGTGAGAGAGAGAGAGGATATTATGCTTTTGCTGTATGTATGATATACATACATATATATATATATATATATATATATATATATATATATATATATATATATATATATATATAAAAGAAAAAATAAGTAAATATATATATATATATATATATATATATATATATATATATATATATATATATATATATATATATATATATATATATATATATATATATATATATATATATATATATATATATATATATATATATATATATATATTGAACACATGAAGGGTGCGGACCAAAGTGAGTCACTTCTCCACCGCAGATTACTCAAGCACTCCTGGTTATCGGTCGCGTAACCAGGCGATAAATCCGCGCGCCACTTCACGGCACAGAGGCGAGGCCTGATACGCTGGATCGCTACCTCCGTTCCGGCGCAGAGTGCTGATTCATTCCACTCAAAACAATATCACAACCCCAACGGGCCAGCTTGTATCAGAGCCTCCGTAAAACTAATAAGCAGTGCCACCGGAAAAAGCGAGGAGGCCCGGTCAATCTTCAACCTGCTGCTGGCAAGAAGCTTTCCCATCTACAACCAAAAACTCTTCAGATCTATGTTTATTGCTGCCTTCTGCACTGGCTGGTTATAAACGTTTACAGATTTCCTCCCAATATGACTGAAATCGGAAATGTTTTGAAGAAGTGCAGGAGCGGGGAGGGGCAGGTTCATGTCCTACCCCATTTCCGATACTTATGGTATAACTGACCGATATATCTGGAAACGAGGAGACGAGATGCTTGGACAGGCCCTCCACGTAAGGTCCAGTGCGCGGGTGCTCGCGCACTCGAAGTGAATGCGTCGCTTGCTCCTGAAGCAGGTCCTTCACCTGTTGGCACGACATGGCGCATTTCATCTGCCTGGCTCAGTTAGCTTAAGTTCAGTTCAGATAGCACCAACGCAAAGAGCAATATGGAGTAGACTAGAGCCAGGCACGGGGAAAAGTGAATGCCAACCATCCTAAATCGCTATTCAGTGTCTCGTACTAAAAACAGGTCGATAGTATTTCTGACGCACAAAAGGAAAACAAGTATCTCTCTTGGAGATATATCAAATATGTGTTTCCTTTGCACAGAAAATGTTATCGATGGAGTTAAAAACAAAATGAAAACAGCGCAAAGGCCGTCAGAAACATAAAAAATTGAAAGTAGCATAGCCTATCACCTAGGGTCCCTATAGCCTATTATTCGATACACAATACCTATTTCGGTAGTATGTTATCTATGGAAGCACTAATAGTTCGCTTTCGAACGCACCAGAGGCTAAGCGAGGATACCTGTTCGTTGTAGATCTCCAGGTAGCTGACCTCTGTCCTGTACTGGGTGGTCAGGGATATCTCCATTTTGTCGAACAGCCGGTAGCAGATGCGGGGAATCAGACCGCGCTCCGCCTGCCGACGTTGCCATGGTAACGACACGTGAGAAGGCTAAAATGACCAACTCGGTTAGGCGTCATTTAGGCAGCCGCAAACTGTGCTTAGATTTGTATTTGCTACGAACACTTCTACACATGCAGCGGCTTTTCAACACCGTCGTAATGGACGTGGAGTAATGAAGACTATGGAAGAAGGGTGTAAGGATTAGCATGCATGAAGGTAAAATATGAAGGTAAGGTACTACCTAGAGCAGAAACATGTCATACAGCTGGATATTTAGGAAAGCAAGAACAGTACGCATACGTTACACATTTTCCTTTTCACTGAATCAGCCTTTTCTGGACCAGACACGGGAAGTAAATTCGGCTGAATGGAGGTACATATGGAACTTTGTCTTGAACAGGGACAACACACAGAGATGGCTGCAAGGCAGAGCATGACTTCCACTCATACACAGGGCCTGGGTGAGGGTCATTGTATTGCACTTTCCGTCAATGAACGAAACACTACACTAACAATCATCAAATAATTCCCATGGGTTTATGCCACCAAAAATCAAAATCATATAAAATGACCAGACACAAAATACGTCCATTGAATGTTCAGTCATTGGGTTTTTACATAGAAGACCACACAGGCCACCGGTTTTCACCACTATCACATATGACACATTTCACTTACATATCATCTCTTTTGCGAAATCGTATAAGTACCCTGCCGTGTGCTTTCAGCTCGCAGCTCTCCAACAACGCTCCCAGTTCCCCCAGGAAGAATGTAAACAGAAAATAAGAAAGTGAACATTTTGTATTGACCCTAATCTACACGATAGATATGGTTATACCGTTTGCGCAAAACAAACATGCTACCACCGCATGACAAGGAGGCAAATAATGCCCACTTGACGGGCAGAAATCAAGCTACCACCTCTATCTTTAAGCTAAAGCGGGGCACACAAATATCTACCAAGGTCCGACCCCGTTAATCGAGCGCACACGACTGGTCGATCAAACAAAACATAATGGGAGCCATGGCTGCTTCCGCTTGGCTCGGACTGAGTCATCCACCGACCCACGGGTTGTTGGATCCTCCAACAGTCAGCGAAAGCTGTCTACCAGCCTTCACATGCCCACTAAGCACAGAGGATGGAGGGTTCACGGTTACAAGGCACTGAGATCCCCACTGGCGCGTCAAGGAGGGGGAAGGGAGTGGCTGACGGACTATGACACCTACATGTGTGGCGTGGTGAGGATGTTGGTGGTGGTTTATAAGTGGAGCTGTTGAACGGAAGGAGGGGGCAGATATACAAGACGTTCTCTGTGTGGGTAGACATGAGGGTGAGATGTCTGTAAGGTGAGCGGTTCCGGTAGCACTGATAAACACGAGCTTCTAAAATGAGTATGGTATGTCAATATGCTTAGTGAGACATAGTTTCTGGTGCTGATTTAGAAAATAGTGTTCTTTCACCACTAGAGTACATTTACTTGTGATTTTCAAAGGTTTGAATTTTCGGCAAAAAATAGTTTGAGGGCTACAATTTTCGTTAGTAAGCTCAAGAATCCAGGTGATATACACTCCAAAGAAAATCGTCTCTTAGGTCATGAATGGCATCATTTACCGAAGCTGGGGAAAAACTGACGTCACAAGTCAGATGAAACAGAAATTGGGAAATTGTTTTAAAGAAATGTATTTGGGCAAATTGACACTTTTCCAGTCAGAATTACTCCTAAATACAAAATCAAACCACAAGCGCCCGTAGCCTGTCCAGATTTGTATTGTTTCGCGCCAAGTTGGAATTTTCTGGCCACTTTCCTATGAGTTGGGTGCAGAGAGGTATAAGCCCCCGCAAAAGCACACAGGACGCCCGGCCGCCTTGTACAAGTTGGCACAGCAGCGCGGGAAAGTTGTGCTCGGGTAAGTAAGACGCCGAGATTCAAGGCTGGACCCGACTTGTCGCATTAGTTACTTCTGGTATGGACGGAGCATGGGCACGTGAATGTGCATGATTGCGATTTTAACCATCGGGGTTCATACTGCTCAGATAACCGGCTTAGATACTTTGAAACCGTTCAGCAGTAAAGTTGTGTTTGTTAAGCGTTTAGAGGAAACTGGGGTTGTTGCAACTGCACTAACCTTCTTCCGCTGGTGTGATGGGTTCATTGAGGTCACACCCTCCCCTTAGACGCAAGTTTCCACCGCCAAAGACCTTGCTCTCCAAGGCCAACACGTCTTGCAATTTCAATAGTGTGGTAATTAGCTTCACAAGCAAGCGTTGACAGAGTAAGAAAAACACAGACAGGTGTGTACATACAGCCGGTGGTCCAGAGTCCTGCTCACCCAGTTTTTATCGGTTGTCCGGATAGGCATAACAAGGCCCGAATTAGTTTGAATGGTTTGTACTGACACTGCAGCTCTTCTGATGCCCTACCAGAGGTGAAATATGTCAATAATGACAATAAATAACAAAAAATAATATTTCATCTCGCCACCAATATGGGTCGTTTTCGCTAACGGGGTACGAAGGTTCACGCTTTAGAGACGAAAAATACAAGAATCACTGTGGTCGCAACTGCAAAAACAGCAATGTGTTTCCCGCCGGATCGTCGCCCCGTGGATCAAATGATTCTCGCGGACAGACTTTGCCTTCATCTCAAAACCGCCAAACTTCACAGCATTTCAGCGAAAACCGCCAGCACTGGCAGCGAAATAAAATATATGATTTGGTCGTGCCATGAGGCTTTATGACGCACCAACTACTGAGGTTATATGGCGTAGCCAACTCTCACCCTGTTGGGAGCGTATTGTGGAGATCGGAAAGACTTCTGCACGACGCACGCCCGAGGGATTTGAACCTGAGTGAGTCAGATTATACAACAATTTTATAGATCGTAACCGAGACATACAGCAACAAGCAAACACAGCCCGCAAAAAAAACAAAAAAAACAGTTAGCTCTGTTCTGAAAAAAGACGTGAAATTATACTAACCCACCAAAAAACAAGGTTTAGCCCGCGTTATGCAATTTCAGCTATCCTGTCACGCCAACAGAGCGAGGGCGTCTGCGTGTTTTCGGGAAAGCCAGCTGACTCAGACACACACAGCTGGTACTAGCGGCGGCTGACTGGCCTTACACAGAGCGCCGGCCCGCCGGCCGCCCAAAGTTCAGGGCACGGCGGCTCATCATAGGCGGCCAGCGCTCTACAGCTAATTCAATATCTGGAGCGTTGTTTGACCGTATATTTTTTTCGTATTACTGAAAATGCGAGAGTGGCATACGAAACATGCGGTCTAGCAAATACTCGGATCCACGATGACAAAGAACATCATAAGAATTATCTGAATCATTATATCACATCATATGAAACTTAGTTTTTTTTAATCCATGAAATCCCCGATAAACCAATGAACCACCAATCTCCTGTCAAAATTACCAAAACAAAAATAAACGATTGCGGGCGGACGGGGTCTCTGCCTTCTGTCCGCAACCTCCATCCCACGCTCATGACCCCGCACAGCTGTGACTTCCATGGGTGTCCGATGCCGTCCCCTGTGCACCCACCCAATCACGACCGATCGAACGCGCCGTGCAAATGCCGTGACCGGCCCCACCCCCTCTCTGCCGTTCCGACTTTCCGCTTCGCAACCCTTCCACCGGCGGCCACCTGTGTAAAGCCGGGCAGGGTGACGGCGGCCGCGCCAAGCTGCAGTGTCACTCCCGAAGCAAAGTCCAGGCTCACGAAGTCAGAGTTAAATGTTTAAATAGGAAGTGGTGAACCAGCAGCCACAGCAGCCAGATGTTTTCAACCCTAAGGACCTATCAATGATTCAGTCCATTACATGCATATCCTAAAAAGTTCATAATCAGATTTGGGAGCTATTCTGGTTATAATATGGTTTTGTTGCAATTCTGTCAGATTGGCTCATTGTTGGTTGCGGTAGATTAGTGTGTATCTACATCACCATCATGAGATTGTTTTGCACACTGCTAATAATAGCCAGTAATCCTGGCTGACACACCATCTATCTCAGTGTTTTCCGACGAAAACCAGCCAACTCACCGCGGTGCCCATCATGGTGTAGGTTTTGCCGCTGCCGGTCTGGCCATAGGCGAACACGCAGGCGTTATAGCCCAGGTAGGCGTTGTCCACCACGTCCAAACCCAAGTTCTGGAATATCTGAAACGTACAGGGGCAGGCGTGCTGTTTACTTCCACATATTAAAGGCTGAGATAGGCGATTGGTTAATAACAAAGGTTTTTAGTCCAAACGGCACGGACCTCGGTCTCCATTTCCACCGAACACTTTGAACACCGTATCCAGGCTGGCCCGGCAGGGCGCTTGAGAAATGCCCCTTGAGTCCAAACCGCATCTCCTGTAATTGGACGTTGGGCCCGTTGAAAATGGAATACATATTCTCCTTGATGGCCGCTACCATAGCTATAGAAACATTTTTTCCCGGCAGTTTGAAAACGTCTAAAACTAAGTTCTGTAATAGCTGAATCGCACAGGGGAATAGTTTTCTTTCCTCTCAAGTATTGTCCTTAATAGTGGCCCGCCTAGTCATGCTGACCAGCGCTCTAAGACCACGCAGCGCTCCCTTAAAGGGAGTGCAGCACCTTATTAACGTGATTTTAACAGAGACAGCCAAGTCAGTCCATGCACGTATATTTCACAGTAAAAAAGAACATCCATCAAGAGCACACATCGAGACAACAGCATTTAATCCACCTTCTATATAATATGACGGGCTTTGGAGCATCCATAGCAAATCAAGTGCTCCCCAGGTTTGAGTCAGAATGTAGCACCACGCACCAGCATGCAGGTAGGACCATGCGAGGCATACACCGGGCGGAGCTATAGGGCAGCGGTCGTCACGAGGAGAAGGTGACAAGTTGTAAGGCATACCGGAAAACTCGGAACTCTATATATCATTGTCTTGAAACTCAAAATTTCCGTGGAGAAAAGCCCAACTGAACCCACCTGAAATGTACCCCAAATATACCCAAGCCAGGCGGCCACAGTTGTCAGCTGTTGGTGAGACGACAGCGCTGATGTCACGGTGAGTAATCAGCCAATTGAAACCCTAGAAGCCTATTGAATATGGTAGTATTTTCCAGATCATGACGTCATCCACAGGCAGATGTTTATTTTTCACCCTAGAGGAACATTTTAAATATCAAAATACTCAGCCCATTATACATTTTTTCAGAGAAATAATGGGCGTTTTCATGATTTTCGGCTAAAAATAACCCTAACTACACTTAATTCCTGGATTCGACCAATGTGCCACCTTCCTTTTTAGCCCAAGAAATCAATCAAAAGTAATGCTGACAAAGCAAATTTGGCACTCCTCGCCTGACGACGGTCAAGGACACGAAACGTTGCGTTTACCTCATCCCACACCTTTTTTCTTTGTTTCTTTATCTTAAACTTGTCTAAGCCTTTTTGGACTCTTAGGGTTTTGACGTTTTAGTTTCTCGACTTTGGCTTTTTTGGCAGTCTTCGTCTTAGGACTTTATATATTTTTTGGCCTTTTTTACCGACGGGTGGGTTAGTCAGCTGAGCGCGTTCGGCCACGTTTTCCAAGCTCCTCGTTAATCTTAATGAATTTATGGAAAAATATTATTTGCGTTTTCTTGTGGTGCTATCTCTTCTTCTAGGTGCTGGGCTTTGATTGATTCACCATATCCTGGATTCAAGCATGCAATACTCATAAACAGTGAATAATTTCACCGTGTCTTGCAGAAGATCGTTTGAAGAGCTAGTGAAGTAGGTATTTTCGATTAGAGTTTCACAAGCAAACTGAGCTTAAGCCGGCATATTTTTGCCTTTGAAACAAACGTACGTCTTTGAAAAGCTCCTCCATCGAGATATCTTCCGGCTCTGAAATATCTAACGGCGTCCTGAATAATATTGCTAAATAATTTGACACGTAATAATTGCACAGCCATTCAGTAGTAATTCATTCACACCGTAGGTCTGGACTTTAAGCAAGGATGAAATACTTCCCACATATTAGAAGAACTTATTAATCCCATTCATCTTAAACGCAAACCGAACGATGAACACCTTTAAGAAATAAGACCTGAGACACGAAAACGAAGAATCCGAGACAAAGCCAAGAAGAAAGAGACCAGCCGAAAAGAACAAGAATGATTCATCATCACCGTCATCGTCACGCCTTGTTTGTTGTTTTCCATGTTTTTCACCGGATCCCTTCATCAAGTCCCACACCTCACCCCATGGGTTGAGCGCGGCGCCTGTGGCGACCCTCCCCGGGGGTAATCCTGTCCTTCCCCATCACCCATCCTATTCTTATCCTTATCCTACACTGTGTTTTTGCTTAAGTTGTCATTTATGTCCCTCATCTTCATTACGACCGGCGTCAGAATAGCCACATGCAAAGTGGAGATGCTGTGTATGTCAAATAAATAAATAAATAAATAAGTCTTTTAGCGTTTTTATTGTCTTCTGTTTTATCATCTTTTTAGGGTCCTAGGTCATTCCCACAACGCCCCAAAATTTGGCGGGTGGGTTAAACAATATCTCTCCTACCGGTCCAACCGATAAGCTACCATACATTTGGATACAAAGCTGCAGTCTCATCAATTCGGCTCCCGTGGAAACTAGGATAAAAAAACCACACTCCTAAAGTGGAGATGGAGAGAAAATCGAGACAGTATCAAACATCGTGACTACGGTCAACGCTGATGTAATTGGGGTTCGCCGAGCGTTACAACGATATACATTGGAAGCGACACTGATCCGACCCCAGCTCGGCTGGGCAACTGCAAACGAGTTCCTGTATCGCTGCAATCCTCTAGTATTTTCGGTACGGCCTGCAACAGCACTGCAATCAATTCACGGCGTTGTACCGACACTAAACTTGCGGGTGGCAGAACACGATGAGGGGAAGGAACATTATGGCAGCCACCTGTGTTCCAACAGAAAGGCGAAACCTAAAATTGAAACATGTAGTAACGAAAACAACAGTGAAAAAACAGTAGGCACAGATGTGAAGAGACTTACTCGTTCTCCCTTTCTGAATTGCAGAATGGCCCGGTGAAAACCTGATTGCTAACTGTAAGGATACTGAGAAGGTGCTTGGGAATGGGATTTCGGTGATAGTGAATGGCTAAAGATGTACAGTTTATCCAACATTACTACTCCTTCAATAGTATATCAGGCAGTTCAATACAAAATCATAGCGCAGATTGTTATAACAAACAGAAATATGTACCAAATGGGTTTAGCGGATTCTTATGGTTGCGATGGATGTAACAATGGAATTCAAGCAATTATATATAAGTTTTGGGATTATCCGATCATACAAACAATTTTGGATATATGTTTCAGAATTCCTTAGAAGATCAGGATTCGAACCGGATCTTCCAGCGTTTACTAGATTCCAGGCAATATTCAGTGTCGAGTTAAATAGGTTATAAATTGCAAAACAGACAAAAGACGACATTTTTAAAGACATATGTTCTCTTTCTGCGGTTCCTGATAAATAACCAGACAGAAAGGGTTATTTCGGGTAACGTAAATAAAGAGCGTGATTATATAGTTACATGGGAGGTAATAGAAATGATGCCAACGGTGGGACAAGTTCGAATCGATTCAGCTGGCATAGAATTTTGCGTCATTGAAAAAGGTTGGGTTGAAGCGACAATGGACGTAGGCAGTGACATTCAGGCCTCTGAAATTCCTAAACTGAGCGACGGCATGCCGGGGTTTCAGATCGTAGATAAAAAGTCATCTATTTCTGTAGGTGATTTAATTTCTAGGGTGGTTGTGACTGCTATTCTGAACCTATGTGTGTGCAGTAAGTTCTGTAGCAGTGTATGTGCGTGTGTGTATGGATCTAAGAGTAGATCGGGAGGGATGTATTTGTGTGGGCTGTGGGTGTGTTCACCTGTGTTGACATATACTCTTGTGCTGAAAAATCGGTTGGTGAGTACGCGCGATTTATCACCTTACACTTGAGCTATTTCTGTCAAAGGCGCTGGAATTATGCTATGCCTTGTTCGTCGTTGGAAGCTATTTACGCAGGCATGATAATATATCTGACTCGCGTCGTCTGGTGAATTAAGCAGTTCCCGTAAACGCGGATGCAGTAGGTTACCAGGGTACTTAACTGCGGGTACAACCAAGTTTCCTACTAAATATAGTCCTCCCATGATGACGTCACCGCCTTTCCTACTAAGTTCTAGGAGATTCTATTAAGTTTTTGGAAGGATCAGCTGGAACATACCAAGTTTGGGCGTGTTTGGCAGCAATCTCAGTTTGCCGCCCCGGTAGCTCAGTTGGTCGAGCGTTGGGCTCCGGCCCCCTGCTCAGAAGCATGCAGTGGCAGTGCATGTCCAGGCTTGGGATCGGTTCCCCTGAGACGCTCCAGCGCTCAATAGTTTACCCGACGTACAGGTCGGCTGGCAACTGACTGGTGAGAGGGTGACCTGAGCGGGGCGGCCGTCCCTGTGCTTTATGGGACGTTAAACTTTGGCTCCTAAATCAACCCTTCATTGTGGGTGTTGCTCGTTCGGGTGGTGGGGTCGGGGTCTCCGTGACAAGTCCATTGATGACTTTAGTGAGACTCCGACTCCAGCAGTCGAACTGAGAACATCTTGGACAAAATTTATATAAAAATCCAGTATAAATCGAAATAAACTTGTTTCACCCATTTGACAGTAACCTTGATCTCAACGGCGAGCAGCGTATTTTACGTAAATCTAATGAAAAAAATCATAACACTTCAAAGAATTTGTTGAAAGGGCATGCATTTATTTGATCAACTCAGGCCTACTTAATAGCCGAGATAAATAAGTTTACCTTCGCTCAAGAGATCAGCGGGGTTTATTGTCTTCTGCTGTAGGTGCCACCAACAGCCAATCAAAGGTCAGAAATCAACAGCCAATCAAAATCGAGATTAGTCTTACTGCAAACAGCTGTTAGTGCTGAACCTGTCCTTATTTTGACACGCTCATGAAAATTTGTAAAAATAATATTCTACACTTGAGTTTTTGCAAAACGTCTGATGGTTTCACAAATAAAAATCTTTTAGCTTCCTGTTCAACCATATAAGTTCTGTTGATACAGTTCTAAAATAGGTTATTTAGAGCTTCGAAAAAGTGTAATTTCTCCAATGTCCTGCATAGTAACTGTTGTGCCTCTCCAGCCATGATGAAGTAATGCTGCCAAACAACTTGAACGGGGTCTGGTAGGTAACAGCTGTTTGATGTGTAGTTACCAATATCAGGATAGGTACTAAAATTATCCCAATGCTGCAATGATGATGATGATGATAAAAAACGAACAATAAAAACCTGTCTTCCCTTTCAACAACCAAAAAAAACTGTGCAAGGATACACATTTCCCCAAACAGCTTACTAGCCAGTAGAAATCCCACTCGAAAATAAATGGCACCAGCCGACCCCTGAAAAGGCGATCCCCACTTACCTCTTCTTGTGAGTGGAATATTCTCTGCATCGGGTCAAAAGACCAGTAGGAGAAGTCGTAGGTGAACTCCTTGACGTCATCACACTGAGTAGTATCCACACGCTCCCCAGGCTGCAAGCAGGCGTCAGCGTCATTTTCTTCTTGTGCGAAGTGATCATCGTATTTACACTCATTTTTCAATAAGTTATATTACTATTTTCCTTCTAGAATTTCTAGATCTAGGCAAAATATTTCGATTGGAAATCCTACTCAAAGATGAAAAAGAGGTGCACAGTACACACATTTTCAAAAGGTAACACATAATATGGAATGGATAGGTCGCATGGGAACACATCACATTCCTGGTCACTTCAAAAATGAAAAAAATAAGATTGAAACTAGGACAAATTTCTGCGACAGAATATAAGCACCTTCAAATAAATAACAGTAGCATCATCCATATATTATGGATCTCATCACCGCTTTCCAGCTAGTTCCAAAATAATAGAGCGGTTGATGGATATAAAGCTTATACGAGCTGTGAGAAAATGTGGCATTCAAGTTTGCATATAGTATTATTAAAACAAAAAGTTAAGAAAAGTTTTGAAACCACGCAAAACATGACCATTAGCTACCTTTGGGTTAGTGATGATGGTCTTTTTCCTGACATGGAAATACATAGCTGAGAGTTGAGGTCGACCTCCCTGAAAAAAGCAGCAACACAAAGTAGATGACATTCATCATCATGATAAATGAAAGCAACAAAAAGTAAAACGGATGGTAGTATCCCGATACAAAACCAGATGGCACATATACTACTACAGAAAACCAGATCCAAAACGAGAAGCTCCTTATCTTACGACGAAGACAAAAAACTAAAATTCCTCAAAATATACAGAAGATTCATAACGCATAATCAGATTTATTTGAGATTCATCTGCAGAAAATATATGTTGATTAATTATAATTTCATCTGTTTATAGCAGGATTCAATTTATGACAGATGAATTGGATTCTGTAGCAAAGGAAATGCATTCTAATCAGCTTCTAATGTTTACTTGACAAATATTAGCAAAAAACGCACTATACCTTTTATTAAAGGGACGAACCCTCACTGCAACTCTCACAGAGTCCATCCCAGTTATTTCAGGATTCAAATGTCATTAGATACTTTTATTGGTTTCTTGTTCTTGGAGTTATTACTTCCACTTGCTTTCACCTGAGACAGACAATATGATTATAAATGTCATGTAGTACTAAAAAGCAGCTGAGGCTACACTAATTTAAAGCCCGAGATGAGTAAGCTGAGTTTTGGGAGGAGGAAATAACAACCTGCCGCTTGTAGCTTTTCATTTTAAGAGTGCGGTGTGTAACTTGGAAATATACACTATTTTGATGAGACAAATGAATCAAACACATATTCTATTTCATAGTGTGGTTCTTTTCAAGGAGAGCAGTGCATGTTCCTGGAATTCGAATATGTCAGTCTTGGTGTAGGACAGAAATTTGGACAAATTTCAAGCAGCGCTTCCCTGGTGCTCCCGCCCCATTTTTTGTGAGAAATTGGTAGTCGAGTACTCGGACAATCTGAAATGTAGTATGGATATTTGTTTTACATCGAGCATATCCAGGGATGAAATATTGGAATAACGAATATCGGAGAAGAGCAGCGGCGCGAGAAGCACTTCAAATTCGATACTCAGTTGGGCTTTCACCCCCACATTGACTCCACAAAAACGAAAATCGACCAAGAATAAGCTCTATGAAAGCCCTCGCCGGTACCAGGTGGGGTTGCAGTGAGAACACGCTACACAAACTGTACAAGTCATTCATCCAGCCCGTATCATTGTACGGTAGCGAGACCTACATGCAACTGGCCAAGAAATCGAACCGGAAAGTAATGGATTAAAACCGCCAGGACCGCAGCGCCAGTCATCACTGGTTGCCCAAAAGACACAAAAGCCGAGGTGCTTATGGTAGAGCCACAAATACGAGACGTTTCATCCATGGCTGAGGAGCTGGGAGCCATCCGACGTGAAAAGCTCCTCCGTTTGGACCCACGAGTCCCAGCGCGCAAGACTGCCGAGAGGAAAACAAAACGGCGCCTCAAAAACCAGGACACATGGCGAAAACGAGCGGAGCCTCCCGACTGGAACCCGCCTTCACGAGGTGGGAGGTGCTGTGGCCTCACCCGAGGCCCACCGGAGCTGCTGCCACATCCCCGGAGACACCAATCAGGACTAGGTATTTCATCCTTTTCGGTGGCCGGTGGGCGGGGCGTGTCGCTGACGGCTGTGGTTAACGTCACCATCGTTATTTTTATTGTTCGAGAGGTCCTTTTATATGCCCTCAGGCATTTGCGCCAATCCGTATTTTTTTTTTTTTACATGTGTCATTATAATACAAATTTCAACAACAACAACAACAACAACAACCAAACGGGTTCCACCCAGTGCCCCCTCAGTGGGGGCTGCGAGGGCGTTCGCCGCCGTCGCCGTGTCGCCCCGCGACCTCTTCCCATGGAATACACAGCGCCCGGAGCTGCGCAGAAGCTCACCGGCGGGTCGGGTGCCGCGCGAGCAGCGCGGTGCCGGCCAGCTGAATGAGTAACCGACAGGTCGCGCCCCCGCCGTGATCGCCGGCGGCGGAGGGGCGCAACAGGGGAGGCCGGCCGGGCACCACCGTCGCCGAGCCCGCAATCGTCGGCACCACCTCAACCGTCGACTTCGAAGTCTCCTCACCGTTGTGTGCTGAAACTCGGAGGGCCTCCGCACCAAGATTACGGAGTTGCAATCCTGGCTTCGGACGGCCGAGGTGGACATCCTGGCGATCCAAGAGGGCCAATTTAACAAGACGGCGCCCCATATCAACGGCTTCCAACCCCCTGTCATCACGCGTCGGACGCGCGGCAGACTCACAGGCGCACCTCCAAAGGGCGGGGACGTTGCGATCTATGTGAGAGCTGGTCTGCACTTCTCCGTCCTTGACGGACCCTTCAGGGTGACCGCAGACGACACCACCGAGATTTGTGCAATCCGGATCGTCGACGGCACCCCCTGGACCTGGTAAACGTCTACCGGCCGCCCATCCGCACTTCCGAGGATGACGACCGCGTGGACCACTTCGACCCTACCTCGCTTCCCTCCGGTGTGGATGCCGTCGTCATGGGCGACCTCAACGCCCACCACCCGCTGTGGGACCGGGAATGCAACGCGGCGGACGACGTTGGCCAACGGCTCGCTGACTGGTTGGATACGAATAACTGGAGAGTCCTGAACGATGGACAACCCACGTTCTCCAGCTACAGAACTGGCGGACAGTCTACGCCGGACGTGGCGTGCTGCTGCCCGCTCTCGCCAGACGTACTCGGTGGAGCCTGGGTCCGGACCTGGGCAGCGACCACCTGCCCATGGTCCTGACAATTCAGCGTGGTGACACTCCCCCCGCGGCGGATACGGAAGACCCGATGGGCGTTCCCTAAGGCGGACTGAGTTGCCTTTGGCGCCGAATGCGAGGCAGCCTTCTCGGAGGCGGTGCCTGCTCAGGCGACAGTGCACCAGCTCGCCTCTCGCTTCACCACAATCATACAGCGCGCCTCAACTCGGCACATCATCCCTCGCGGCTCTAGGGTGGACCCTAAACCCTGGGCCCTGGACCCCGAGCTGATCGAGGACATCGAGGCGCGTCGCGTAGCCCGCAGCTTGATCCTTGGGAACGACGAAGCGGCAAGAACCCGCTGGATCGAGGCCAAGCAGCACGCGGCAGAGGTGGAACGTAGAGTCTCCCAACGCCACTTAAGAGACTTCGTACCATCGGAATTAAACCGCCCAGCCAGCCTCGGTAGGGTATCCCGACTCCTCAAGAAGTGGGAGGGGGCTTCTGACGACGGGCACCGCGACGGACAGACGATGTCCGATAACGGACGTCTCCTTGTACGGGACAGGGAGAAAGCCGCTGCCTTTAATCGCACCTAGGCCACCGTTTCCAGCCAACAGAGGCACCAGAAGCTGGATCGGACAGCCAAGAGAAAGATCCGAGACTGGCGGTCCCGCCAGTGCCTGGGTTGCGCCGACACCCGCGAGGGATGCTGCGCGCCCTTTGCTGAGGAGGAACTGACTTACCAGCTGCAGTGCAGTCAGTTACGCAAGGCCCCGGGCCCCGATGACCTCAGCAACGAACAGCTGAGACACCTGGGTCCGGTTGCTCGGGGGGCTCTTCTCGACCTCATCAACTCCTCCTGGATGAGCGGAGGCGTTCCTCAAGAGTGGCGACGCGCGGTTATCGTCCCCATCCCCAAACCTGGCAAGGACAAGCGCCTTCTGACCAGCTATCGCCCGATTGCGCTCACCTCGCATGTGGCGAAGATCGCAGAGCGAATGGTGGCCGCTCGCCTCTCCTTCGTCGCGTCGGAGAGAGGTCTTATCCCTCCGGAGCAGGTCGGCTTTAGAGAAAAGCGGTCTGTCGAGGACAGTATCGGTCGGCTTGTTCAACAAGTCCAGGACGGATGGAACCTACCCAAGAGCAGAGGGAAGCATCAACCGGACGGTACCACGGCGCAGAAGTTTGTACTGCTGGCCTTCGACTTCGCGCGGGCCTATGACAAGGTGGACCACCTGCTGCTCCGAGCTCGCCTCCTCGATCAGGGGGTCCCCGCGTGTCTAGTGACCTGTGTCTGGAATTTCCTGAGGGACCGTCGTGCCTGCGTTGAGCTGAATGGCTTACGCAGCGGTGAGCGGGTGTACCGGGCGGGCCTGCCGCAAGGCAGTGTCCTCTCGCCGATCTTGTTTTTGTTATGGTCGGCCCCCCTCGCTGCAGCCCTCAGGTCGGTCACTGGCACCACTCCTTTCATGTACGCGGATGATACCGCAGCACTCTGCGCCGGGAATTCCATCTCGATTGCGAGGGAGCGCGCCCAGGCGGCAGCGGACACGCTGGTCAATTGGGCGCGCAACAACAAGATGGAGGTCGCAGGAGAGAAGACCCAGCTGCTGGTCCTGTCCCAGTGGGCCCGCGACGCAACTAACTGCCAGATCAAGGTAGCCGGCAAGGTGGTCGTAGGCGGTGATACCCTGAAGCTCCTGGGAATTACGCTGGACAGGCTCCTTCACTTCGGCGCCCATTGTCGCGGCCTGCGTCAGAGACTCCGCCCCCGCAACGCTCAGCTTAGGCGGCTGACGGGAAGGGAGTGGGGGCTTCGAGAACGCCAACTGCGCACCGTCGCTAACGGGTATGTGCGCGGAGCCCTGGAACATGCCGCGGCGGCCTGGCTACCCGCCACACCCCCCTCGCACGTCCTCGTTCTCGAGAGAGAGATGAGAGCGGTGGCCCGCACCATCACGGGCTGCCCCCGATCCACTCCGGCCCAGGCCTTGATGGCAGAGGCCGGCCTGCAGCCCGTCGCGACCCGTCGGCGGGAGCTTGCGGCCCGTCTCCTGGCTAGGGTCTTAGCGCTCCCAAGGGACGACCCCCTCCGATTGGTTGCAGAGGCGAGGGTTCCAACTCGCCCTGCGGCGGTGACCGGATGGCGGCAGGTTGGCGGGGACCTCCTCACATCGCTGGGGGTCTCCCCGACCCTGGACCCGCTGCTCCCGGCGCGGCTCCCCCAATGGACCGGCATGCCGATGACGGTGAGCTTCAACATGGGAGTGGGAGCCCCTCTGCCGCCGGGCTCTTCCGACGAGACAAAACGTCAGACGACGCTTCTTCACCTAGCGTCGCTGCCCCAGTGCGCCACCTGGGTGTGGACCGACGGCTCTGCCAGCGCGGGCGTACGTGATGGAGGTGCGGGTGCGCTCATCGTCTTCGCCGACGATCAGAGCCAAGAACTGTGCGCCCCAGCCGGTAGTCTTTGCTCAAGCTTTCGAGCTGAGATGACGGCCCTCCTCACCGCCCTGACTTTCCTGAGCACACACCCAGGCCTGGACAACGATCCCATCGTGGTATGCACGGACTCCAGATCGGCCCTCGCTGCCCTCCGCGCGGGCCCTGCTGCCCAGACCTCGACTACAGGAGTGGCCATTTGGAGTACTCTCTTCGCCCTGGCCGGATCCCGCGAGATATTACTGCAGTGGATCCCCTCACACTGCGGCATCCCCGGGAACGAGGCGGCGGACGCCCTAGCTAAAGAAGCGGCAGCCCTACCACAGGAAGACACCCCGCTGGACGTACCGTCAGTCCTTCGGGCAGCATCCCAAGCGGCCCGCATACAGACGGTCCGCGACTGGCCACTGGGGTGGCACCGCGACCTGGTGGGTGACCGCCCGCCGCCTCCAGTGTCGTCGGCGAATAGAGCCGAAGCTATCACCATCCACCAGCTGAGGGCCGGCCACTGGTCTGGGTCGGCCCAGTACCTACACCGAATCGGGCAGAATCCGTCCCCGCACTGCCAACAATGCAGCGACGTCCGCTGCTTGGCGGCGCAGTGCCCCGTTTGCGGGAAGGAGGCGGATACGCCCCGTCACGTCCTCATGGAGCGTCCTGCTCTGATGAGGACCAGACTGTTACACCTCGGCAACATACTGCCGAGACAGGAAGAGGTACGCGGTGGGGACGTCGTGGCGGCCTTTGCGGCCGCCTTTGCAGCCCTCCAGAGCTGCCAGGCTACGCCGCAATAGCGGCCGGGAGGAAAATACAACAACAACAACAGAACGAGCGGAGGAGATCGCTGTGCTCGCTGACCTCGAGGGACCCCCTCGCGAGGACATAACGAGACCCGATGCGCACCTAAGGAATCGCGACCTATTGGCCAATGTCACAATATGCACCAAAGCCGCCGAGACAGCTCACTGGTCGGCACCCCCAAACGCTCGCAGGGTAGCATTCGAGCAAGCCCTTGCAGAGCCCCCGCCAGTCCAGTCAACATATTTTACCGACGGATCAACAAGGGACGGCTTTGGCGAAGGGGGAGGAGGTATTTCAAGAACAGAGGCGGATGGTCGCGGCCCACACACTTAGTACCTAGTACCTAGTAGAAAACGGAGATTGGAGGCCAGTTAAGGCCTATGAAGTCCGGTCACAACGAGCTCTAGTGTGGTGTTTTGATCCTAGTCTGTGTCGGGGATGTGATATTTTATATCGATCCAGAAAGCATCTAGCCTCGATTTGAACGCAATAGTTGAAGGGGCGCAGGCAACCTCAGCGGGAAGGCTGTTCCAGTCGTTCACAACACGAACTCCAAACGCGTTACGCCGGGAGCGAGAATGAGCTCTTGGTTTTATAAGTTTCAGCTGGTGGCCTCTTGTTCGAGCGGATCTGTCGACCGAGAAGAATCTGGCAGGGTCAACATCCAGGAGGTGTGCAGGATTTGATACACCCTGATCATGTCGCCCCGTCTTCTCCTATAGTAGAGCGATGGAAGATCTAGTTCCTGCAGACGCTCATTGTAAGGTTTATGCCGAATGCTTCGGACCATTCTTGTGGCTCTCCTCTGGACTCGTTCAATCATCTTCTGGTCGCATCTATTGAATGGTCCCCAGGTCAGGTTGCCATATTCCAAATGTGGGCGCACCAGTGTCTTGTACAAAATCGGGAGTGTTGTCAAATCAATTTTGCGAAAGGATCTTTTAATCAAACCTAGTATCTGGTTGCCTTTTTTGTTGCTGACGCTGCTTGGTCGCGGAACTTCAAATCAGAGTCAACTCGAACACCGAGGTCCTTCTCAACCGTGGAGACCAGAAGGTTTGTGGCGCCCATGAGGTATCGGTGGTGGTTGTTGTTGGGTCCTAAATGGAGTACTGTGCATTTGGTTTGGTTGAATGGAAGTTGCCAGGTTTCGGACCATTTCATTACCCGCTCGATGTCTGCCTGGAGTACTTCAGATGGGGCTGGTCCGTTACATGGTGCGTATATTTTTGTGTCGTCGGCAAAGATCTTGGTCTGAGCTTGGACTACGTCGGGAAGGTCGTTAATATATATAAGAAATAATACTGGGCCCAGCACAGCCCCTGCGGGACGCCGCTGGCCACTGGAGCCCATCCAGATGTGTCTCCACCCACTACAACCCTCTGTTCACGGTCCGTCAGGAAACTACGGATCCAGGCCAGAAGCTTCCCCTGCACACCGTACCCTCGCAGCTTGCAGATGAGTCTTGTGTGTGGCACAGTGTCAAACGCCTTGCGAAAGTCTAGGTAGACACTGTCCACAGGCTGACCATCTTCCAAGTACCCGGTCCAGTCGTCCATAACCTCGAGAAGCTGGGTGTCACAAGACCTGCCTGGGCGGAAGCCATGTTGGGATGTTGAGAAGAGGTTGTTTGTTGACATATGGAGCACCAGTTGGTCACGAATCACAGACTCAAGCACTCTGCAAGCTACAGATGTCAAACTAATAGGTCTATAATTTCCCGGTGACTGTCTGTCACCTTTCTTAAAGATGGGTACCACAGATCCCTGCTTCCACACCTTGGGAAGTATTCCTGTGTCCAGGGATCGACGGAATAGAGCTGCCAGAGGAGCTGACAGCTGGAAAGCTGCTTCTCTCATAACCTGGGGGTGAAGGTAGTCGGGTCCCGGGAGCCAGTTGGTTTCAGACAGAGGAGTTTCTTACAGACCAGTTCGGATGTAATAGTAATGCTCTGCAGAGGCGGGCCACTGTATCTCTCTTCAAATGGTGGGAGGAAAGCAAGATTCTCAATGGTCCACACAGAAGAGAAATAGTTGTTGAGGAGGTTGGCTTTATCGACGTCAACATTGTGTAGGTGGCCTTGGCTGTCGATGAGGTCATCCACCCTCGACTTGGTTTTGAGTTTAGAGTGGACGTGACGCCAAAAAGGTTTAACTGTTTCTTTGAGGCAGCCAACCAACATCTCCTCGTGTTTGTACAGAAGCTTGGGTGAGGGAGCGCAAATTATTCCGCAAGACTGAATATCTGGCAAAAAGGAGAGGTTTGTCAAATTCGGATCTGCATTTCCTGTAGTCGTACCAGGCTTTGTTTTTCTTCTCTTGAGGCAGGTGGCTTCCCTAGTTATGTAAACCTTGTTAGGGTTGGTCTTGGTTTTAATGCTAGGAATGCACTCTTTGATAATATCTCCCAACTTCGAGAAAGAGATCATATGCCTGATTTATTTCCAATTGGTCAAGATCACTCCAATCCATATCATGGAGGAGGTGGCGAAGCTGCGGGAAGTCTGCCCTCCGAAAGTTGAGCTTAGCCTTCAGTGGCGCAATAGGGGCTGTGTAGCAGCGGTATGTGAATTCCAATATAAGGTGGTCGCTAGCACCGAGTGGTGGCAGATAAGTCAAGTTGGCTATCATGTCAGGTTCATTAGTGATAATAAGGTCAAGAACCGAGGAGCAAGCTGGGGCCTAAACCAAGTGGACTGGTTTACATGTTGGTACAAGAAACTATCCTGCAAGAGCTCAATGAAAATGTGTGAGATATGTGCTGGTGGAGCAGAGGAAAGCATACTGTTCCAATCTATTTGTGGCAAGTTAAAGTCTCCTCCAATAAGGAGATGGGATGGATGGGTTCCACAAACTGCCTGAAACAGTCCAGTTAGGGCAGACATTGAGACCTGGTCTTGAGATGATGGGCTCCTGTAGATGCTCCCAATCATCAGCTGATCTGTACCTTTAAGTCTGACTTGGACCCACAAGTGTTCTATTCCTGAAAAGCCTGGAAGTTTTACTTCACTTGCTTTGAGGACTCTTTCAAGTATGGCCACACCTCTAGTTCCAGATGATCCTAGATGAGGTTGATCGGGGTCAAAGTTAGTGTAGCTCACAAAGCCTGGTACTGTCAGAAGTGCAGGAGAAATAGGAAGAACCTGTGCCTTAGGTATAATTTCAGTAAGAATCATGATGTCGGGTTCATTGCCTGCTATGTGCATGCATAAAGTGTCCCTCTTATTTAGAAATTGGTCTGTGTTTGTGTATAGAACTCTGACTCCCAGTTCGGCCCTCCAATCCTTTGGTTGTCAGTGGTTGGTCTGGACACTCTGTGCTCTGTCTCCAGATGGGACCCTGGTACCATTGGGAGGCATGCGGGTGGCATGCACAGGTGGCTCATTACTGTGCACTAGTTGGGAAGTGGTTGAGCCATCTTCGGTTGGACCAGTGGAACCTGAAGGGTCACTATCGGCCTGACTAGTCACATGTTCAGCCTGGGGAGGAATGCTATAGGGGCTTGAGCTGCAACTTGGACAGTTGTCGAAGGTGCATGTGTAGGAAGCTGAGGAGAGGCATGAGGTTGACGTTGGATTTCAAGCCTTGCTTTGGACACAATCTTATTGCCACTTGGTCCATCCCGGCAGGTACGATAACAAGATCATACTGCAGTGAAATGCTAGCGATGAGTGAGGCTCCGGACGACATCAATCAAGCCCCGAAAATATCAACAGCTTCAGAATCTACACCAACTCCCTATCCTTGCTGCAAAAACTCAAGGAGGCACCATGGGGCCTGAGATGCGAAACCCTCACCAAGGTGATAGACAGTATCAGGAATATATCCAAAGAGAGCAAGAAACTTCAGCTAGTCTGTGTGCTGGGGCACGCTGGTGTCAAGCTGAACAAAGCACGGACTGGGCAGCCAATGAAGGACGCACCCTAAACCACAGGATCGACCGCTCCTTCCCATTGATTTTGTCACGGCCAGGTCGGTTGTTCACGGAGTCTGCCACTGGCGATCGGGCGGGGGCTTACTATGAGGGGGTCCCGCCGGAACCACATACACTGTTGCATCTCCGGGTGCCGACCACCGAAGATGAACAGCAGATGGACCAGAAGGGAACAGGTGGTGCTGCACCAGCTTCTCGTTAACAGGTGCCCACTCCTAGCGGACACACTCCGCAGGTGGAGTATGCCAGGACACAATGGATTGTGCACCGCTTGCAGTGAGCCAGAGACCATTAATCACTTCATCACAGATTGCATAAGTTACCTTTTTTTTTTTTTTTTTTTTTCCCTTTTTTTTTTTTTTTTTTTTTTTTTCTTTTTTTTTTTTTTTTTTTTTTTTTTTTTTTTTTTTTTTTTTTTTTTTTTTCCCCTTTTATAGGCTGCACACACAAGACACCTAGGCCCTGTCCCAGACATCAGTATAATCCTGACTCATCTGACTCATCTTCAAACGCCTGGGTCCTCTGAGCCATAATGTGTCAGGTGAAGTTGACAGGCTTTCCAAGCACTATTCTTACAATGTCATTGAGTCCCTGACGGCCAGGGACGGCCAGTGTCAGGGACAACCAGCAACAGTGGGTGCGAGAGGACAAGTTCATACAAAAAGAAAAACAGGTCATAGTCCTAACCTCTGGCATTGCCTTATAATTTTAAATTGCTTATTTGAAAGGCCCATCCATCCAACCTGAAGGCACAAATATCCCTAGGCAGTAGGCACAATTAATATCCCTAAGCACAACAAATCCCTCGGCACAAATAATAGATCAACCTGTTGATGTAGGTACCCACTCGAAGCATTAAAGTGAATCCTATCTCTGGCGTTCCCTTAAACATTGGAACAGGTGAAACTGACTGCAAAATACATTTCAAATCTCCCAAAAATACTCATCATATCCACACACCAACAGCCGCCAAAAACGCATCCAACCGCCACCCGCACCACCGCTGCTCTCACGGTTGCCTCACGACGGTTGCCGCCTCCCCTTGTTATTGTTTGTTGGTTGTCGTCCAAGAATAAAAAAAAATGTGCGCCACTGCTGTCTTTTAAGAGCCGTGTTAAGATGCCGGCAGAAGGCCTAATAGTGTGCCAAACGCATGCGCAATGTGGTATCATGAACTACAAGATACCGTAATGCGCATGCGTAGGACATACTAGTATGCGTTCTGTACGTCAGAATAACACGGCTTAGAAAATCTTTAACCAAGCAGAAACTGAAGCTTTAGCAGCTCCAAGGTAAAAAGAAGTGTTATGAAGTCGACGTGATAACTGATCAAAAGTCCAACAAAAATCACACCTATTTCGTATTTAGATATTAAGATGTTTCTTTTGTCTTTAATGCGCCGTCTGCAGCGTCTTGATAAATTTTGCATATTATAAATAAATATCATTATTAGTGTAAGAATTGTTAGTTTTTAATTTGCGTAGAATGAATAATTTTAATTGTGTAAAATAAATTATAAGCCATTATTGCACGAATCATACAAAAGACTTACTGATACTGGTACTGCCGGTTCATAGAGCTTTGCTTGGTCAAAATTTCCAGACCCAGCCTGGCTCTGTTTCTTGTAGAACTACTACTACTACTGGGTGTGCAAATCAGTTGTATATTGATGGGTAGTGATTAGTATGTTGCTGGGCTAATTCTTAAGCTAAAGTTTAATACGAATTCGTCAACGATTTAGTGGAATACGAGATACCATTTAAAATTTAAATAGTCTTGGTAAGTTGACATTGATTCGTAGGGTACTTTTAGGTTCTAGCACCCGGTGCCGTGTGCTTGACCCTAAATTACGCCGCGATCTTGTGATGGATACAAATGCATTTACGGGCTAATCTGCATTGAGACGTCCACTTTCCCGAACGATTTTCTATAGAAATGATACATTTTGGAATCAGCAAGACACCCTCCTTCTCCAGCTTGCAAAGTATGACATTTTCGATGAGATCTCGTTGGTGTGAATGCCCTTGAAGACAGGAGCAAGTGGTGCAAATTTTATCAACCTGGAGCAAATTTGTGAGACTGGTGCGAGGAAGGTGACAATTAAACCAAACAAATAATGGCTGAATGGTTATTAAGAAAAGAAGGGGGCCTTTTAAAAAGTTCTCAATTAACTAACTAATAATCCAGTGTGCAAAGTTTGGCAGTTTCGAGAGATCTCATCAGTGCCAGTGCTCTTTGAGACAGGAGCAAATGGTGTGAATTTTTCCACCCTGATGCGAATTTGTGAGTGTGGTGTGAGGAAGCTGATACTGATAATAAGCAAAATCATGCGGGAGAAGAAAAAACTGACTTTGTGGGCCGTGTGTTTTTATCCCTGGTATATTGTGGATTGGTGCGAGTTTTGGTGACTGGCGGTGCAAAATTTGTGTGAGAATTCTCAGCGGCTGGTGTGATGCGTCTGGCTTGCTGCCATACCTTGCAGACTGGCTAATAATAGAGTATAAAAAAGTAGCATTGCATCATTTGGGTAGGAATGGTAGCATTTTTCTCCCTGGTTTGTGCCAGATTGGTGCAAATTTTTGGAGGCTGGTGGTGCAAGAATTTTAGATGGCTGGTGCGACTCATCTGGCCTGTTGCCATACTTTGCAGACTAGCACTGGAGGTGATTCTAAGAAGTTGGCTAAACCAGGGTGCTTTAACTACGGGTACAACCAGGTTTCTTACTAAATCTAGTCCAACCCTGATAATATCACCATGGAATAAAGATACCTGGAACAGAAGCCTTGTTGATTTCTGGGATGCTTTTGAAGTTGAAGTTGAAGCATACGGACGTGTGGAGGCTCTAGGCCTGTAAGGGTCCGGTCTCAACGCGCTCGTGTACAAGTGGTGTCGCAACCTAGTCGGTGTATGGCACTAAGTACATGATATCCTTCCAATGGTTGTCGAGTCT
Organism: Lepas anatifera; assembly: GCA_034440635.1. NCBI lineage: Eukaryota > Metazoa > Arthropoda > Thecostraca > Lepadidae > Lepas > Lepas anatifera. The sequence continues at coordinate 1,173,437 of JAOTON010000484.1, read as the reverse complement.
GGTCTTGAAGGAGTTGACACTTCGTGCAGAGACTACTTGCGTGGGGGAGAGCGTTCCATTCATTGACAACACGGATGCCAAGTGCATTTCGATGGATTCTAGACTCAGCGCGCGGTTTGATTAGCTTGTAGTCGTGTCCTCTCGTCCGCGAAGTTCTCGTCACGCTGGAAGAAGTATGTTGGATCAAGATCAATGGCACTGTGGAATATCTGAAAGACTCGGATCATGTCACCCCTGCGCCTGTCTGTAGTACAGAGAGGGAAGACGCAGGTCCTGCAGCCTCTCGCTGTATGATTTGTGCCATATCTCGGGGATCAGCCTAGTAGCGCGCCTTTGGACTCTTTCAACCCTCCTCTGGTCCGCCCTGCTGAAGGGTCCCCAGACTAAGTTACCGTACTCTAGGTGAGGTCTGACGAGGGCCTTGAACAGTATTGGAAGCGACACTGGTTTATGACACTAAATGATCGCCGAATCAGTGCCAGAATTTGCGACCCCTTTGCCACCGCAGAAGCAGCCTGAGCACGAAATTTGAGGTCTGCATCTACAAGGACTCCAAGGTCTCTTTCCTGGACGGAATGGGCAAGCATGGTATCCCCCATAACATATGTGTGCTGCTCATTGTTGGTTCCAATATGAAGAACAGTGCATTTACTCCTGTTGAATGACAACTGCCAGATTTCAGCCCACTTGCTTGCACGTTCTAAATCAGCCTGAAGTATATCTGAAGAGGCTGTCAAGCTAAGTGGGGCGTACAACTTAGTATCATCTGCAATCACTTTGGGAGCAGAGAGGAAGACATCAGGCAGATCATTAACATACACTACAAACAGCAAAGGGCCAAGCACGGAGCCCTGTGGCACCCCACTCACCACAGGCACCCAGTCAGACTCACAACCATCCACTACAACTCGCTGCTCTCTACCTCGCAAGAAGCTCCCTATCCAAGCCAGCAACTTACCACCAATACCATACCCTTGGAGTTTACAGAGGAGTCTTTCATGTGGCACAGAATCAAAAGCCTTCTGAAAATCCAGGTAGACTGCATCTACTGGCTGCCCCGCCTCGATAGCCCTACTCCAATCATGAATAACTTCCAAAAGCTGTGAGTCGCATGAGCGGCGAGGGCGAAAGCCGTGCTGAGCGGCGGAGAGAAGATCATTCTTTGGTGGGGCTCATTAAAAATAATTGGGTAAATAGCCAAGAACATTAAAATATAGACGGCAGTAAAATATGAACAAAAACAGGTCTTTGCGCATGCCTTACTTCAACCGAGAGAGGAAACAGCTACTGCTGAGGTATTATTTATCAAATATAATGGCAAAATATCCCTAAAATATGAGTGCAAAATCAGTGTCAGCCCGGATTCAAACCCGGAATACTAGGATTACTAGACAAGCATGCTGCCAACTGAGCTATTGAGCGACAAAATTACCATTATGAAGATGAAAAGTACCACGTGCAGGATCCGAACCAGGTACCTTTGGCTTACTAGGCAGGGGCTTAACACACTGTGCTATTGCGGCGCTGAGCCGCGCGCGCTTAAAACATGTAATAAAACAAGTTGAGCTGCAGTATTAGATTCTGATTTCTCCTGCGCTTTGTTCTGAGATCTTAGATATTTCATGCCTAAAATGTATTTTAGCGGACGCAGCACAGATTGGGCTTTCCAAAATGCATGGTCGTTTTCCTGTGCAAGCCACGGTTTATAAGTTAAGACGCATCAAAGTCATCGGCTAGCAGATCTCCCATAGACTTTACATTAGTCCTTACCGAGCTTTACTTACCGAAGTATTTTTCCATGTCCTAGATTGGCACCCAAAAGTGGGGCGGGTTTGTATTGAGGTCTCCATTGCAGGTATCTCTATTCCATGATATCACCATGCTTTCCTACACCAAATTCTAGGAGAACATACCAAGTTTTGGTAGGGTCAGGTGGAACATACCAAATTTTGGCATAATTTGGCAGCAATCTAGTATAAATCAAAATAGACTTCCTTCGCCCTGAAAACAGTAACCTTGGTCTCAACTACGAGCAGCGTATTTTACGTGAATCTGACAAAAATATCAAAACACTTCAAAGAATTAGTTGAAAGGACATGCATTAACTCAAGCCCAGTTGTATTTATGCAGCCATGAGCAATGGTTTTGACAAACATACCAACGAAGATATATCAGCAACAGAATACAAAGAGAAGCAATTTCTAGCTTCTCAATCGCAAATTTGGATACCTTCCATCACGTAAATTCAAATTATCAGCACCCACCTGCATGGGCACCGAAAGCGGGTGGATGGGGGACGCGTCTTCCTTGTTGGCCAACCAGGGGGATATCCCCCCAATTTTTGTTCCATTGTCATGAATGCTGTCAGGTAACGAATATGTTCAAAATTCGACTCCCCCAGTCAGCACCAGCCTGGGTCCGTCCTCCCCTGTAAAAATTCAGTGGCGGCGCCTCTGCCCACACGCTGATACTATGACTGCTTACTAAAAACCTGCTGAATAAACGTCGATAAGGGTCAAGCTGTAAAACATGTGACCATTGTAGTCAAATACCTAAAGCTTGATGTTACGAAAACTCGCTGAAATTTCTAATCATGCACGCCTGCAAGGAGTAAGAGAAGAACAATGTTACTAACATCAAAATAAAGCCTGCAAACTCAAATCCGTCCACTTTTATTTAAAGCTGAGATAAATATATTTAATTTTTCCCACAAGTTCAAGCGTTGTTTATGTTTTTATAAATTTTGTTCAAGTTGTTCCTAGTACGGTTGCTGCAGTCGGAGTCTCACTAAAGTCATCAAGGGACTTGTCACGGAGAACTCGACCCCACCACCCGAATGAGCAACCCCTCAATGGAGGTTAATTTAGAAGCCAAAGTTTAACGTCCCACAAAGCACGGACGGCCGCCCCGCTCAGGTCACCCTCTCACCAGTCAGTTGCCAGCCAACCTACGTCGGGCAAACCAACGGCGCCGGAGCATCTCAGGGGAACCGATCCCAATCCTGGACATGCACTGCCACTGCATGTGTCTGAGCAGCGGGCCGGAGCCCAACGCTCTACCAACTGAGCTACCGGGGTGGCTTCGGAGTTGTCTTTGGAGTTGTCAATTATCTTTGGAGTTGTCATGACAACATCGTCAGCAATCAACGGCAAATCAAAATTTGTTCAAGTGTTGCTGCAAACAGCCGTTAGTGCTGGAGCTGCTATTATTTTTACATGCTCTAGAAAATTTGTAAAAATGATATTCATCGTTTGAGTTTTTGGAAAACACATACTGGTTTCAAAAATAAAAATGTTTCAGCTTTCTATTCAACTGTATACATTTTGTTGATCCAGTTCTAGGATTGGCTTTTTAGCGCTTTCAAAAAGTGTAATTTCTCCATTGCCCTGCATAGTAACTGTTGTGCCTGTCCAGCCCTGACAACATAATGCTGCCATACAACTTGAATGGGGTCTGGGCTAAACCATCAGCTCAAACAAGAGTTTGTTGTTACACTCTAGGGGTCTGATCTTTATCCGATTGGAACTATCTCCCTGACCCTGTTGTTGCAGCACAAACAGTTTCCCAGTTTAAAAGCGGCCTAGATGAGCACTGGGCCCATCTCAGGTACATTAATCCTGAGAATGAGTGAGTTAGCAAAATCAAAATTGAGCTCATGGAGAATGGATCCAACTGGCTTGTGCCTCGAAATTCCGGTAATCTTTAAAGGGAATGTGGCACCTTCACAACGTGATTTTAACTGAGATAGCCAAGTTATAAAGCAGGTCGGAAAACCCGGTACCCCATATTTCATTTGTCTTGGAACTCGATATTTCCGTAGAAAAAAGCTAAAACCTACCTGACACCAGCCCCCTCAGCCCCCGTCGCCGGCGGCCATTGTTGTGAGCTACTGGTGTGACGACATATGCTGACGTCACGATGAGCATCAGCCAATCGAAGCCCTTGAAGCATTTCAAGTATGGTAGTGGTTGCCAGATCGTGACATCATCCACAGTCTGATATTTATTTATTTTTCTAGAGGAGTATTTTTAAAAGCCAAATATTGAGCTTATTGTACATTTTTCAGAGAAATCACGTGTGGTTTCATGATTTTGGACTAAAAATACGCCTAATTACACTAAATTCCAGGATTTGACCAAGGTGCCACATTCCCTTTAAGGTATGGCAAGGATCTCAGAGATTCTGAAAGTGTTTGTCCCTGACTTTCTCTGATAAATTTTAGGTATTTTTATTGATTGAATGTGCATGAATGGACGAAAGGAGGTATTTATGCTATTTATATTTGGGTTGACCTGTAGTTTCCAGTGGCAGCGCTTCCATAGAGGCACATTAGGCACTGCCTAGCCACTTCTAAATGTCAAAGTCAGTATGTATTTTATGTGGAAGAAATCTAACTTGACTCCATGTTTAAGTGGCAGAGAATATTCCTTTTTCAGATCACTGGGTCAAAGAGCCGATAATTTGCATCTCTGAAAATCCAAGTTTGCAGCTTTTACCGTCAACAAATGTGATATCAGGCACTTTGCGAATCCGCTGAATCTGCCTAACACCGTGGCAAACCTAACGTGTGCTTTTTGATTGACATCTCTAATACCTCATGCATTCGGATGCGAGTACTGGCTCGTAAAATCAACAACTTAGGCTTGCCTGAAGTACTAGCACGTGCGATGCCGCGTCTAAGGACCTTGATTACAACGGATTCATTTATTGACTTTCTTGTATTCGCGGATTCCTAGCCTTCTCTAGTGCTGTACAGTTGTTTGGAAATTATTAGCAAGATATTTAATTTGGAAACCCGTATGAAGAACTTGAGTCATGGCACAAAATCTGGTGGATGAAATTTAAAAAATCCGTTCGATCGTACAGCGAGAAATTGGATGTCATAAAAAGTGAAGCGCCGAAGCCGTCCTTGAAATGGGAAGCTCTCGTGAGTACCTTGTCCTTCCCGGCTTACTTACCTGCCTACCTATCTTTCTTGAATATTGCCTTGCACCTTCATATACTGCTGCATAACCGTTTCCACGATCCCCGACATAAATTATATATATATATATATATATATATATATATATATATATATATATATATATATAATATATAAATATATTATGATATTCAACATTTAAACATAAATATTTTTTTGCTCATCGACATGAGCTTGCCCCCTCTCCAGGCAACCTGCTGCATCCGCCCATGTCCACTCTCAGGTAAAAAGCCTGGGCGACGTTCCCGCCTCTAAACCAATCGTGCCTAAGCTGTCATAATGTTCAAGCGCCGCCACTGGTAGTTTCTTACAGTTCCTTCAGAGAGCATTGTCAGATAATTTGGGCAAATTTTTCATGATATTAGGTAAGGGTTTCCTGAAGTTATGATTTATCCCTTATATTTATTTTTTACCTATTGATGATATGAAATTGCTTAATATGTTTGGCTCTTACTCCACAAGAGAATAAAGAATTTAATCATTGTTCCGGGACGACGTCCCCTTAACATATCAGAAAAAGGAAATAACAGTTCAATGAGTTCATAACGAGTAAAGGATATTTTAACAGGCAAGGTTTTGGGAAGAAAAAAGGCGCAGCACCGCAGTAGGCCACCTACGCACATCCAATCCGAAATTTACCCGGGTACCAAGGTCAGGTACAACGAGGTCAACCAAGGTCCCCACCTTAGAGCCGAAGAGCACATTTCAAAGTGATCATTAAGCCCCACTCAGACCCTCCAGGGTCACAAGGTGAATCCGGGATTTTCGATTGTGCCTGAGGTCAGGTCAGAGGCACCTCCCATACAAAGCATGAAAAGCTATTTCAATATAAAAGCCACAAAAATGATTCAAAACAACCAGAACAACGTTTTACACCCCGGATCCAGGGGTCATATTTGCCCTGACTTTCCAAGGTCATCCAATCACCAGAGGTCAAAACAGTATTTGACAATCTGACCAATTGAGCTAGACGTGAAACAAAACCATCGTGTTTGTCTGTCACTGGCTTCATTGGTATACGGCAAGGTCACTTTGACCTTTTGACCAGGTCATATTAGGTCACGAGTGACCGGCGGTCAAACCACGGCGGGAGGTCTTACGTTCCACATACGAAAAAGTACGGCAATTCATCAAATGTACTTACCAGGCCTCAATACTCAATGACAAAGAGTTATGCCCAGTTTGCTTAATCATTCATATTGAGTGAAAATACCGATCTACCAATTACCCGAGGTCAAACCATACCAGCACAAAAAGCGAAGTAATTTCACTGAATTCACCGAGCTTTCATGCACTCAGATTGCACAACGCCCATATTTTCGGAGTTAGAGGGGCATCGATGCCCCCCCGTGGGGCGAAGGTGGCGCCGGACCCCCGGTGGGGCGCGGGTTAAGTAACATAGACTCACCCGAGAGGAGTCAAGCTGAGGCGACATCGTCACTTAAAAGTTAAAAAAGGTATATAGGTCACAAACGAGTTTCAGCAATAATACCTTAACTCTCACAGTCACAGGCATATCAAGGGTTACTAGACGCAATGATGGGGAATAGATCACGGTAAAATCGATTTTCTTTAGGTAAGACATGATGTTGTATATGTCGGCGGACGGGCGCTCGCCCAGGAGTGACTCCAGTGTTTGTGGATATGCCCCATGACGGAGCCTGCGGAATCACTAGCAGCGAGTTCGGCAGTCCCTTCCCTGCGCGGAGCCTAGTTTTCCAGTTATATGTTTTTTGAGCGTGGGCGTGAAAATATTTGCATGGCTTGCAGTATGAGTTTGGAGTCTGGGTGGCACAGCTGGTTAGTGTGCGCACTTGGCTGGGCCTGCAGCATTCTGTAGGTATTTGCAGGGTTCTGTGGGTTCAAGCCCACTTAGAGGCAGCATTTGACGTTCTGCCCTAACTCAAGCCTAGCTCATTTTCCTTTCCCCTCCGACGGCATATGACGCGAACAGTTGGTGCGATGTTAAACCCCAACAGTTATTATTATGACAGTATGGGTGTTTATTGTAATTTTCTGCTTTGGCATTTAACTGATGCATGCAACTGATTTGTGAGGTGTGGTAAAATTAGTTTGCTTAACTTTTTCAGAGGTGAGAGAACTCCAACGCAAGATTCATTCAATACATAGCTATTTGAACGAATTAGCACTTTTTTGGAAACTGCATTCTAAGCAGAACTGTTCCTGATGGTTGTTTTGAAAGAGCATTTATAAGGCTCATAAATGCCATCAGACCAGCCCAGTGACCGTAGTTTTGGCCTTCCTGGACCATCGGGATTCAAAGGCAGGCGCAATGAGGCCCCTGGGAATCGTAGGGGTGGAGCTGCACCCAGGCGTCCGGGAAGACTACCTCGATGTAGAGGCTTCGGCTGGCGCGGAGGTGTTCACAACAGGCAACCTCCTTGGCAAGCAGCCTTTCAGCCAGGCAGGTTATCTGCTTACGAGCAGCAGTTTGCTGGTGAGGACTTCACGTCGGATTGGCAGGGCCCACATCTGTTCTTCCCATCACTACCGACTGAACAGAGCGAGCGTCCTGGCCGCGGACGGGAGCCTAGCTCAGCACCTGGGAACAGCTCCCCACCGCCGCACCCAGCGCCATTCTATCGTCGGAGGAATGAGGACCCCATCCCGTCGCTGTTTTTGCCTCTTCAGACTGATCACACACGACATGATTTCGAAAGAAGAGTGCGACAAATGAACGTGTCCGGTCGCGGGTCCCCTGGCATGAAGAAAAAGTTAAGCAAGACAGAAAAGAAGGTGCAGTCAAAAGCTAGTCCGAAAAAGAGTAAGACCAGTAAAGGGAGCACTGGTGGATCATCAGGCGGTCGAAACACTCCAAAAAAGGGTGTGAGTGTTAACAACAGGGCAGCGCGAAGAAAGCGTGCTCAGGAGAAATCTGCTGAACAACTGGCCGAGGAAAAGCGTCAGAATGCTATGAAAGACAAGGCAAATAAAATAAAGAACCTTTTAAAGCGGCCTAAGCCATCTGCGACAGCACAATCCTCTCGAGGAAAAGACTCCGGGAACTGGCTTGAACCACCAGAGCAAAGTACGTCGACACAGGAAGCTGCCCGACCGGGCGTGCTGCGCAATTTCCACGGCGACCTGGAATTCTCATCCAGGGACTGGCAGGCTATCGGGTCCGGCGGGCTGACTGACAACACAGACCTGGTGCCGGGGGAGGAGGAAGAGGACAGCGAGCTGGAGATCATCGAGGGTGAGCAGGAGGACGCTCCTGAGCCGGAGGTGATCTCCATACCGGATTGTGCTGAAGGGAGTGACGAGGAGGACGATGATGACGATGAAGATGATGAAGAGTCTGAAGATGTTCGTGTAAATCCTGGAGAAGGTTTGAGGAATAGCGCTGATCTTAGCGCTGATGATTCTCCAGAAGCAGAAAATACAACGGATGAAATTGATGACTCCATAGGGAATTCCAGACCAGAAAGGTGTCACCTGGAAGTGGCTGTTGAATCCAAAAAGAGAAAGGAAAATGATAGCAAGTCAGCAAAGAATAAAGGACAGAAGCCACTGGCTGAGAAAGCGACACTTTGTGACGCTCCAACCAATATAGTAACAAAGAATAGGAGGTATTTTGGCAGGAATGCACGGTCAAGCAGGCATTATAAATCTCCTTCAGGTATCTGCCCGAATGAACATCACGGTAATCGTCAGACAACTTTAGCCTCCTCCTCAATGACTGTATCCAAACCTATCTGCAAAGAAGCGCCATCATTCTGCGTCTCGGTAACGAAGAATGTTGTTCGCGAGCCCCGCAGTAATTTAAGATCTGCTGGTCGAAAGTCCACCGAGAGAGTCTCTGGCGGAGGTTCCGTTTCGGGCGTACGCAAGCTATCTAGATCTCCCCGAGTGCTGCTGCGTCGAATCAGTATACCAGAAGATCCAGATGATATTCCATGTCTGCGACTGTCAGTCGAGACAGTCAGTATCAAACAGGAGCCGGGGTTGCTAGAAGGTGAGACTAGCTGCCTACCCTCAATTGAGGAAACGCCTGATTGCACGTCTACCATTGAGCCGGTGTCGCGAGGTGAGGCTAGTTGTCTACCTTCCATTGATGAAACAACTGATTGCACGTCAACCATTGAGCCGGTGTCGAGAGGTGAGGCTAGTTGTCTACCCTCCATTGAGGAAACAACTGATTGCACGTCAGCCATTGAACCAGTGTCGCGAGGTGAGGCTAGTTGTCTACCCTCCATTGGGGCAACAACTGGTCGCACGTCTACCATTGAGCCGGGGTCGCGAAAAGGTGAGGCTAGTTGTCTACCTTCTATTGCTGAAACAGTTGGTTGCAAGTCTACCATTGAGCCGGGGTCGCGAAAAGGTGAAGTTAGTTGTCTACCTTCCATTGCTGAAACAACCGGTTGCACGTCTACCGTTGTTGCTTCAACAGCCCAAGTTATAGATGCTAGACCCACGATGGCTGGCAAAGAGCCTACTCCTTCGTTGTCTAGTTCGCACTTGTCAGCGTCTGACCTCTTTAGTCCATCTCCGAGGCAGTTGAACGATGACTTGAGGCCAGCAGCCTCCTGCGCTGCTCCACGGCTGCCTCTTGTTGGACTATCGCCGCCGGGGACCGACCCGAGGAGGAAGCGGCGGGTGTCCGACACGCTGAACACATCACCTGATCCATCTAGCGGCGCCAACAGGCACGTCAAGCGCATCCGCTCTTCGTCTGAGTGCTCCGTTTTAGCTGAGGAGCCGGCGACGACCGCTTCGCCGGCCGATCGCCCACTATTTCGCCGGCTCCTGCGGATGGACAAGGAGTCTCTGCGAGCTCTGGTGGACGATCCCACGTCCTCACGGTCCCGCCACATGGTGACGCATCTGATGCGGGCCCATCGCAGCAAACTGGCGCGGCAGATGGAGCAGGAGCGCTTCTCCAGCGCAGGAGGAGGTGGAGGGGGCGCCGCCTCTCCTCACAGACCTACCGAAGAGGAGCTTCCGCCTGAAGTGCTTACCGATCTTCGTCGGATGCTGGAGACTGAGAACGCCCGGAGGCCCGTCTGTCCTGTAAGTCCCTTACCTGCTGGACTGCTGGCGGCATCTCAGTTACGCTCGCCTCCGCTGTGGAACGCCAGAGTAACCGTTCCGTTGAATGGGAGTAGTACCAGTACCGCCACATCCTCATCGTTCGCCGCTCCGCATCGGCGGCACCTGCCGCTGACGCTGTCTCAGAGCAGGCCGACGCTGACCAGCGCTCAGCGCGCTCTCTCGGTTCTGTCCACCACCGCCTTGCCCGGAACCACTGCACCCAGCTCCGGACCCACCAGCGTCACCTCTGGGCCAGCGCCGCCCTCTTCTACCGCTGCACCGCCGCCCGTGGCTGTATCAGGAACTGGAGGGGTCTCGGGCACCGTGCTGCCACCCGGAGAGCCCAGGACCAGAAGTCTGGGGGATGTGACGGTGGTAAGCAGTTCTGCCGCTCCCGCTGCTGAGCCGCGCGCCGTCGCCAGCACCTCCGCAGGTGAGAACCTGATGTCCGCATTACGCCAAGCTATCTGATAAGGTGGTCCTAGTGGGTTAACTATTCTGAGCCTATATCTATATGTGAGCCTCTTATGTTGCGTATAAAACGTTGCTTTAGTCTCAGCTGTTTGTATACTGTATTTTCCATTTCATTGGTGCGTTTCCTGGTTCACCTGGGACAGTCTCTTTTCCTGAAACATTCTCTATTTCGCAATTGTCTGCTTTTAGGCTGTTTTTGCCTCCTTAGGGGATAATACTTATATTTTCGGAATAGTTATAAATGATGATGATGATGATATCCTGGCTTGTCTGCCTGTCAATCAATATGTATATATATATATATATATATATATATATATATATATATATATATATATATATATATATATATATATATATATATATATATATATATATATATATATATATATATATTGGTGATCATACAAGTGGGTACCACAAGGGTCGTTCAAAAACATTTTTTTTACTTTTCAGACTGGAACCCACTTTTTCCCGTTATATGTCCAATTCCGATGTCAATGAGCCACATTCCAAGTGTCTACGACAACGGGAAAGATCGCCTCAAAACGGTTAAATATTTCATGTTTCAGGCGCCAGAGTGGCCGCCCGGTGTTGCAGTCTCCTGTTGTTACATTGGGATGAAAGGGGTGCATAACCAGCCAGTAAAGATAGTGCGGCATGTACGGGCGTATAAGAAAGAAAGATGAATTTAAAATGCATCCATTTACTTGTCAGATCTATTTGCAGCGTAACATAAATACGTGCTATTCCACATGAGACCTGGCCCCATTTCATAAAAGGCGTAACTTACGCTTATAGCGTAAAAGTAGCATAATGCAGCGTAGAAAGAGAATAATGCACCACAATCTTGTTTCACAAAAATGCAGCATAAAATACAACTACTTGCGAAGTTACGCTGCTCTAAACTACGCTGTACTGGAATGCAGCGTAGAATATTCCCAATATTGTTTCATATAGCAGACAAAATGTACGTTGAATATGTAAAACACTCCTGAAAAGGTACGCAAAAAAGCGCATCATTTATCAGACAATGAAGCAAAACATGAAAAATATCATTTCTTCTGAAATTCTGAATCTCAGGCAAAACTAGGTAGTGTAGTGAAGGACTAAAAGAGTCATGAATGTAAAATAAACTTAAATAAAAAAGGTGTGTAAGTTCTTCCTTGCACAGGTTTGAAGTGCTAGTTACTAATGCCAAATTGAGCTGATATATTTTTTTTTTTTTTTTTGACGAACTGTGCTTTCAATAATTATTCGTCTTTTGTTTTGTTTGTTTCCGGTCTTCTTAGTGCTCTGGGCATTTTATTTTATAAACAGATGAATGCAGTGTCTGTGACCGCTGGTAGCGTCTTGTATTTTGAGTTGGAAGACTAAAACAATTAGCTGCAGCAGCGTTATGGAAATAAACTTAAAAAAAAAAAAAAAGTAGACCCAAAAGCTTATATATCAATCCTATTACATTCAAGTTGTGTGTCCATATCATCGAGTTTCCAGGCAAAAGATTATTCGAACAACCATTTTAGCCTGAGATCAATTCGCCAGAAAATAATCCCAACCAGAAGTACGAGATTTAAGGTCGAAAAGCAGGGTCTTTGGGCAGTCTATGCGAGGCGTGAGATCGTCGCAAGGATTTTACAGTGATCGAAAAGTAGCAATTCCAAACTTATGATCTCATGTGGTCAGAGCCATTATAACATCAAAAATTAGATGCACAATAGAAAATATTATCAGCTACATCTATAACGTTCAAGAAAAAAAACTAATTACAACTTACACGAATGGGACACGGAGCGCGATACGATCGTCCTATATATAGAGTCCTATGGCCATTTGGTATGCCAAAAATGATGATACCTATTGATGCAAATACACAGGAAAGCCGACACTGATTTTTTAGTTTGCCTTTCTGTCGTTACCCTCATTTTTACAATCTAGGGATTACAGAACCCTAGATTGGCTGACACTGACGCGGTGTTATATGTAGGCTATGGAGGGTAAAAATTCAATTTGAGATGCCTGCCACCAACAAAATCCAAGTATCTCTACTGAGGCCTCTGGCGAAAATGATGATATAGGTATGTACCTATGTACTGGCATCTAGTTATTCTTCAAAGACGTTTGCTCACTATTCCTTTCCCAGTTTCACGAAATTATAAGGTTCACAGATCTTTCACAGTTCACTCACGATTAGTAAACACACTTTAACTTGAAAACCACTGAAACACACTTGCACAACAATAATACAATAACCTTTTGGGGCCTTCTTGACAGTAACTACCTGAAAACGGGGTACTGCCAAAAACATTTGCGTCGTATATTTATTGCGTCTGCTGTTAGCGCGTCTTCCTCCGCAGTATTTTTAAAAGTTCATGAAAAATGAATAATCGAATAAGAGCAAATAAGTACAATAATTTTCTTTCAACTAATGTATTAAAAATATATTTGCCCTTTTTAATGCTAATAAAGCAGCAGGGGGGGAACGGGGGCCCACAAGGGCGTTCAAAGACCAGAGGCCCGGGGGTATTTCAATATCGAAAAAGGCATAGATGAAAAGGAGGATTAGCAACAGCAAGCCCAGATCGATTCAACCCAGTAGACCAAGATATGCAACACCAAAAACGGCATGTGCTGGAAGAGTTCACAAAGGGGAAGCGCCACAGCAGCGCCAGAGGCGCGCGCCCACACACAAGGATCAACAGGCGAAATTAGACAAGACAAAGTCAAAAACAGACAAATGTGAATAAATGAACGTGGGCAAAACCAGATTATCGGCCACAAAAACCAGCCCACCGAATATTTCCAAAAGTGAACCAAAAAGAAGGTTCGAGGAGAACGGGCGGAAAAAACCAGTACGGAGAACTACGAAAAAAAAATACAAAAAAACCAAACCGGTTGGCCTAAACCGGTTGGCCTTCCGTCGAAAAACGTAGTCCGGGCAGCATCCTAATCTTAGAACATGGAATAACAAAAGGGAGACATTTTAACACACACACAAATGTATAAGCCACCCAAATGGGGTTGATCCCCAAACACTAAATGGCCAGCACAAGAAAATCCCCCCACTGAGTGTCCAAAAAACCGCTTGTTCCCAGGGGTGCCATTCACCAGGATTATTCTTTCCAGAGGGGCGCCTCCCCGGCGGGGAGGGAGGGGGCGCCTTGCTACTAGGAGTGTGCAACGGGGGCGCAAGATATCCAGGGACGCCGTTCTCTGTCTTCTCGGAGGCACCCTCGCAGGAGGCGCGGCCACCAGGGACCTATGCACAGAGGCCCAGATCCTTACTCAGGAGGCGGGGGCGCCTTTACGTCCAGGGTGCCGCAACCAGGGGCAAGCACCGGGGGCCGTTGCTCTTCTTTAGGGCCCTCGCCGTCCAGGGTGCCTATGCTATCCAGAGGGTGTCTTCGTCCATAGGGCGCTCTATCTGGGGCGCCTTTAGTATCAAAGGGCGTATTCGTTTGGGGCGCCTATGCTACCAGAGGGCGCCCGTGTGTTCAGGGAGCGGATTGCTATCAAGGAGCTAAATCAGAGGGTGCCTTGCCTAGGGGAGGGCCCTCTGAAAGAGCCCAACCAGAGGGCCCACATCCAGGGCGTGTACCCCAATGGGGGGCCTTTGTCCAGGGCACCTCGCGTCAGAAGTCGCCTTCATCAGAGGAGGCCTTACCAGGGGTGGGCGCTTTTCTGTCCAGGGCGCAGATTTGATGTCAGGGGCGCCATTCATATTTTAAAGTGTATTTTATTTTACACAGAGGTACACCCCCAGATAGGCCACGTGTCTGATTTTCTCGACCGGCCGGGTGCGCGCCAAATCAGGCCACCAAATCGTACGGGGGCCGGACATGGCAAAACCAGGTGCAAAAAACTTGCACACCATCACTTTCATATGCAACGCAGACCCTCCCAGGAATCCCCGCCCTCCGCCCCGCTCCAAGGGAGCGCCGTTGCTATCAAGGAGCTAGCATTCAGAGCGGGTGCTTGCCAAGGGGCGCCTTTGTACGGGGTGCCGCAACCAGAGGGCCCATGCATCCAGGGGCGTCGTTATTCCTCTACTGGGGGCGCCTTTTCATCCAGGGGTGCCTCTGCGTCTAGGGGCGCCTTGCTCAAGGGCGCCTATCATCCAGAGGGGCGCCTTTCTGCGGGGGCGCCTTTGCTGTCCAGGGGGCCGGCAACCAGGGGGCAGGGATATCAGGGCGCCGTTTCTCTCTTCCGAGGCGCCTCAGCGTCCAGGAGGCGCCCACGCTCAAGGGCGCCAAGCTACCAGAGGGCGCCTTTACTCAAGGGGGCGCCTTTGCTTTCCAGGGCGCAGCTTTGATGTCAAGGTGCGCCATTCATGTATGTAAATGTTTTCACAGAGGATCCTACCTCTTTGGGTAGGTGGTGATTAGGCCTGATTTTCTCTGACCGGCCGGGGGCGCCGGCCAAATCCGGGGCGCCACCCAAATCCGTGGGGAGGGGGTGCCTCTCCGGACTAGGTCAAAACCAGGTGTGCGAGAAGATATTTTTGCACACAAACATTTTTCATGGTGTGCAACTGCAGACCCTGTCCTGCGGAATCCGCCGTCCCTGCCGCCGTTGTTCTCTGGGGGTGTCTTTTCTCTCCAGGAGGCACATCTGCTCCCAGGGGCGCCTACATACCCAAGGGCGCCTATGTTATCCAGGGGCGCCAATTCTCTGCGGGGGCGCCTTTGCTGTCCAGGGGCGCATGTGATGTCCAGGGGCGCCGTTTCTCTTTCCGGAGGCACCTCGGCTTCCAGGAGGTGCCTACGCTATCCAAGGGCGCCTATGCTACCCAGAGGGACGCCTTTACTCAAGGGGGCGCATTTTGCTGCCCAGGGCGCACTATGATGTAAGGGGGCGCCATTCATATGAAAATGTATATCTTTCACAGAGGATCCTACCTCTTCAGGTAGGCGTAACTAGGCTGATTTTCTCTGACCGGCCGGGGGCGCCGGTTGAGGCTGGGGAGGGCGCCTCCCTGGACAAAACAAAACAAGGGGTCAAAAGATACTTTGCACCACTTGAAAAATCAGTGGTCAACTGCACCACTGCACCCGAATCCGCCGTCCCTGTAATAAAGCAGTTATATGTTATTTTTGAACGGGTAGTTCCATTCTAGAATTGGACGTAATTCACGCTGCATTTCAGATCTACGCCGCTTTCGCGTGAATGTCACCGCTCTTTATGAAACGTGATTCTGAGTACGGCGTGACTTTGCAGGTGAATGTGGTGTAAAACACGTCGCATTTCTACAACTTATGTGAAATGGGGTCCTGGAATTACATGGTTCACCAGCCTTGTACTCTAAATTCCCACAGAACAGGAATGCCTTACGGAGGCGAACCTTAACTCTGGTAACCTCGTTGGAGAACGTTGTTAAGACAGGTGCTTCTCCCTATTCCCCTACGAATTATTGAATAGTTCTGATACTGCTAGAAGAAGATCCTGTTACATATTTTTACCCTTTGGATGACTACCGAAATTTTCCACCAGCTTCACACCACGTTCTGTGGGACCGTTCACCACAGAAAGTTCTGGAATACCTTGAAACCGGGGAAGCTATACCAGTCACCAGCTTCTCAACGGAGCCATTTTATGTCAGAATCTTTCAGATTCAGGCGCTCGAATACCAGCCAGCTTTCAGGAATGACAAATTGGCCGAGGCTTGGTACCGAGCCATTCACCGAGCTTTTCATATTCTCTGTCGGAAACTTTAGCCTGCCCAGCTGAAAAGGTGGATGGTTTTGCTGTTTAGGCCAGGTGTTGTGCCACTGTCTTTCTACCTCCTGCATTGTGATTCTTATTTGCGAGCCAGAATTTAACTTTCTGGGCACAGGTAACAGCTGCGTTTGCACATTGACTTCAGCGCCGCTACACAATACGGGAGTATTTTTATAGGAAAATCTGTCAGGGAACCTTACTGGATTATCAGGCCCGGCTAGTGCTTTCGTTCTGGAGGATATGTCAGTACTGTTTTCCTTGAGAAGATTATAACGAATTGCACAAGCTGCCTTACGTGTGTCTGTCAGGAGAGGTTGTCTCCAACTAATTTCTGTTCAGAAGACTCGGAGCCCACCAGCGAGCCAGAGTTATGGAATATAGGACATTTATGGCATGAAGTACGCGCTTCTACTGAGTCAGATTCTGTTCATCATTCCCGAAGATACTTAAATACTGAATATGATGATTCTGGGGGTTTAATGACGCATCAGCTCTATTGCCTCTCGGCAGGTCATATGGCATCGGAGACGGAAGGGGAAAGAATTAGGCTTGAGCTAGAGCTGTGCGCCAAATCCTGCCTTCGGGTGGGCTCGAACCCACGACACCCAGCACATAGTCGAGCGCGCGCGCTAGCCGACTGCGCCACTCAGACCTCAAAGAGTTAGGCGGCTTTCCTTGTAAATGGTTCTAAACCATGCATTTTTGGTTCCCCCGTCACGGATAGGCAGCTTTAGGGCCTTCTATGGGCCCAGTGCAGTGCTTTCATTAAGTTGATATAGAAATCGCGCTGGATGTTCTGAAGTCAAGTTGCCATCAGCTGTGGTATCCGTGCATAGAAAGCTACATTCTGCCCCGCTGATGAGAATCTCCATCTTTAAGGTAAGGAGCCAGTGGCACAACAATTGGCCAAAACAGCAAACAATTCACATTTGACTAGGGTAGGCTAAAGTTTTCGATAGGGCTATGAAGAGTTCGGTGAATGGCTCGGTACCAAGCCTCAGCCAATTTGTCATTCCTGAAAGCTGCCTGGTATTCAAGCGCCTGAATCTGAAAGATTCTGACCAGAAATGGTTCCGTTAAGAAGCTGGTGACTGGTTTAGCTTCCCCGGTTTCAAGGTATTCCAGAACTTACTGTGGTGAACGATCCCATTGAGCGTGGTGTGAAGCTGGTGGAAGATTTCGTGAGCCATCCAAAGGGTAAACATATGCAACAGGATTTTCTTCTAGCAGTATCAGAGCTCTTAAATAGTTTGCAGAAGAATAGGGAGAAGCACCTGCCTCAACGACGTTCTCCAACGAGTGCTACCAGAAAAAGGTTCGCTTCTGGAAGACATTCCTGTTCTGTAGGGATTTAGAGTCCTAGGCTGTTGAACCATGTAATTTCTGGTCTTTTGTGGAATAGCATGTATTCATATTGCGCCTCAAATACATCTGGCAAGTAAATGCCTGTATGTTAAAGCCCATCTACCGTCCTTATACGCACGCACATGCCACACTGTCTTTACTGGTAGGTTATGCACCCTTTTTACTCCAATTTAACAACGGGAGACTGCAACGCCGGGCGGCCACTCTGGCGCCTGAAACATGAAATCTTTAACCGTTTTGAGGCAATATTTCCCGTTGTCGTAGACGCCTGGAATGTGGCTCATTGAAATCAGAATTGAATATGTAATGAGGTCAAAGGGGGTTCCAGTCTTAAAAGTAAAAGAAAATGTTTTTTTAACGACCGTAGGGTACCGCATTGTGTTCAACGCTTTATGTTCTTTATCAGTTGCCCATTGGCTTGATTAATAGTTTTATAATTGTATCAGTAGAAAAGGGGCCATAGGCCAGTGCCGACAATGTCAAGGTAACGAGTGGATTATCTTTAAGGCTGTCCTTAAATATTCACATCGTTCTAACCAGCACCACTCTGCGTGTCGCGTCGACAGGGCCGACGTCTATCCAGGATCGTGTGAGGTCCAGCTTCGCGTCTCTCTCCGGAAGCGTAGGCTCCGGCGTCAGCTGTAGCTACGGCCAGGCTCGCTCGCCGCCGCCCGTGGTCGTCAACAAACCGCCCTGTAAGTGAGAGTTCAGGTACACTGTACACTGCTTAAGGCGTTTGTGGTGGTCTGCAGGCTCGTGATTTCGTTGACATCTACTTCCCGCCTGATATTTGTATTATGTGTATAACTTTAACAGCATATATTCTCTCTCTCTCTTTTTTTTTTTTTCTTTTTTTTTTTTGTGTGGTTGTAGCCTCTGGCCGAGAGAAGGCCCCTCTGACGGCCGGGGAGATATTCTCCGGGGCGAGGGGGAGCCTCCTCAGCAGACACGCTGGAAGTCCGGCGGCGGCTCGGGCCAGTTCAGCCGGGGAGGGGCGTCTCAGTCGCGCCGGAACCCTTGGCAGTGCAGGAGCTGCTTCAGTCAGAGCTGGGTCAACACGTGCCGCATCTTCAGACGAAATGTCACCCTGATTGAGAAGGTGAGGAGAGCGATAGGGTAGCACTCGATAGCGCCTGTGCAACTGTATGTGAATCATTGTGGGATTAATGCCTTATTTCAGAATTTTCTTGGCCCCGCTTCTGTGTGAGACACTGCTTGTGGTGATCACAGTGCGATGCAGTTGAGCGTTCCTGTCTGTGCTGTGGTATGTCCTTAATTATGTAAATGAACAGTACCAAATATTTCACATAAACCGTGCTAAACATTTCGCCTTTGTATTTTTTCTTGAATATGACGTTTGCAATAAGGTAAACTGGACATGATGTTACCTGGATAGGAACTGTATGATTTTGCAATGAATGTATCACTTGTAAGTATATTATTTATCCTTTCTAAACACACACTTGCTGGAGTTTGTAGCCCTGCCAGCTGCTGCAGACTGCCCGGTCGGGGTGCCCCCAGCAGTGATGGCTGCACGCCCTGGGTGGTTGCCGTCAGGACGTGAACAGCCTGGCTGACGGTCTGTCGGAGCGCCAGGCCAGCTGGGAGGGCCTGCTGCGGCTGTCCATGGTGGAGAACGCCATCTCCAGCCAGGTGGACGAGATGGAGGACCAGGTCGACACTCTGCAGGGCGAGGTGGGCCGCTGATGGTGGCTGGTGTGGCCAGTGTCCCAAAGTGGTTTTGCGCTAGAGTGCCAAGTGTAAAATTCATATTGGAGATATAGTGGATGAGTGGAAAATGCAAAAGCTACAATAGTGCTAACTTTGATTAAAACCGTTATTTAAAGTTTAGACAGGTTTTTTTGTGAAAATTCCCTTACTACCATATGCGCTTATAATAAGTTTGTATACACTAGGATTGTTGAATTGTGCTCAGAAAGGCTCTAACTAAAAGCGGTTGGAAAATTGCGTAAAATAGCACTGAAGTGAGTGTAAAATGTAGCTTGTCTAGGTGTCGCTCCTACCCAGCACCCCGTGATCTGGAACACTGGGTATACCTCAGGGTGGTCTGCTCAGGTGGATGTGCTGTAAAGAACTGGATAGTGGATGAAGGACGAAGGATTACTTGACGAAGGATTGTTTGGATCACCTTTTTATTGTAATGCCGCAGGAATCTTAAGTTTGTACATTTATGAGGAAAACATTTTTGGAATGCTGTGTGAGATGAGTTAGGTATTTATCTTGGGTTTTACATAAGGTCTTGTACATCGTGGATACTCCAGGAAATTAGCCCCTTCGTGGTTTTCGTTAGGTTTTCAGTGGTCTTTCCTTGATACCTGAAATCCTTCGTGGCGTATTGGAGTACCGTCAGAGAGGGTGAACAATTCCTTGAATGTAATCGAGTTGGCCCTGTTTTCGGTTTTATTTCAAATTGATGATTACAACTCGACAATACTATTTTGCTACCTGTACCGTTTTCTTCGCTGCGAGAGAAGTTATTAGAAACATCAGCTCATATCTTCATGTCGTATGATTGTTAAACTAGAACATTTCTAGCACAGCAGGGATGCACAGTATACTATTCCACCGTCCTGTCACTTTGCGGTGGTGTAGACTTAGAAGCACTTGCGCTGCCCGTGAAGCGCTGACGTCCTGGTGACGACTGTGATTGCTCTGTTGTAGATGCGACGTCTGCGGGCGATCGGCCGACACCTGCGCAATGTGAGGACCAAGTGCATGGCCAACGGGAGTGACCTGAGCGCGGACGACTTTCGCGTGCCGCCAGAGATCTCTCGGATATTGAGAAGCATGGCCAGGGCACGGCCGCAGGAGCAGGAGTCGGAACTGGACAGGTACTGGGAGATGAGTGATGACGGAGACAGGATTGGGCAGCTTGGTAATGGAAGCAGGAGAGGTGATCCAGCGGATGAGAGAGGGGACGGCGACAGAGCGAATGGGAGCAGTCAGAGAGAAGAACAGTGCGGTGAGGAGAGTCAGCCACAGGCTTTACGGCGTGGGGAAGGAGAAACGCAACGAGTGCAGCATGTCTGGGAGAGTGCGGGCGGAATCATCAGCGTCGGTCAAGATCCGTCGTCGGCCGCGTCCCAGACCGTATCGGAACGCCGTCGCTCCAGCTCGCGCCCTACTAGCTCCGGGGAGCCTCCTACCCGCCACGCACCTGTGTCGGTTAAAGTCGAGCGGCCAGACGAGCCTCCTGTGTGGCCCGACCAACGCCTGGATGGACAGTCTTCGTCGCAAAACAACCCGGGCGGCAAGACATCGGCCCAGCTGGATAACAGTGTGAAGCCGGAACCGGAGGCATCGACAGAAGCGTATGTTGAAGATGAGAGCGAGGTCAGCTTGGCCAGTGCTCTTCTACGTGTAAGAAATGAGTCAGAACTGAACGAGCTGGCTGCCGCGTTTGCGCCAGCCTCGGCCGCCCAGCCAGCTCCGGAGACACCGGTCGGCGAGGCGAACCAGCCTCAGGGCGATGCCGAGCCGGCTCCTGACACGGGGGAGGCGTCCGACTTGTCTGAGGCTCCGGAGACGGCGCCAGCGGTGGCCTATTTGGGCGAGATCACCAGCAGCAGTGACCTGTACAGCTCGCTGCTGGCTCTGACGCAGCAGAGCGGACAGGTGTTGATACAGAGCCGGCCGGCCTCGCAGGAGGAGGACACAGCTGGACAGACCCAACCGGAAACGCGTGTCTTGGACCCGCTGCCGGCTCCTCCCTCGCGGGAGAACTCGGCAGAGGACGGCGACCTACCTCGTCTGAGCGTCGCTGACATGGCCGTGGTGAAAATCGAGACTGGGGAGTCCGATTGTCCGGTGGTTCTGACGGGATCGGCGCGGAGTTCCAGGCGCGGCTCGGTCGATGATGCGAGCAGCAGCACTGATAACCCATGTCAAGGTAGTCAGAACTCTGCTGGAGGTGCTGAAACTCGCTCTGAAGGGGCCACGAAGAGTGCCTCGAAGAAAGCTGGTGGCTGTATTGCCACATCGTGTAACGTACAGGGTCCACGGCGCCCTTCCGCACGTGCGGCTCGGGAAGGTGGCGATGAAACTGTGAGCTGTGACAATGACTCGGAGAATCACCCCGTAGGTGGTGCTCGGGGCGGCCCAAACGGTGACACTGACGCTGAAAACAATGTTGAGTCGGGCCGGGGTCAAACATCGAATTGTGGCGATGATTCTCGAGTGAACGGCGAGCGCACACCGGGTAGTGATAGTGGTGTAAGAACCGATGATGCTGAGCGGCCTTCCAACGGGCGGCATGGTTCCCTCCTGCACAAAATGCTCACCAATGATGATCTCTTCGGTTCCGCTCCCTTGCAATCGGGCAAAGGTGGAGACAGGGAACGCTCGCGGGAAGAAGTGGCCTGCGCCGTGGCGTCGCAAGGGAACAGTTCCTCCATTAGTGTTGATGATGATGTGGGTGGTTGCGGCGATAGCCTCTCTCCGGGGTGCTCCGGGGAGATGGCAGATGGAAGAGCAAGTGAAATGGTGAACACGGAAGTTTCTAAAGAAGTCAAAGGCTGTGATTCGTTTCAACACCGCCTGCTTGCAGATTTTGGAGTCGGCATTGCGTGTGTACAGGTAAGAGGATTGGTAATGTGTGGTGATATTCATTTAAATTATGCTCGTGCTTTTACAATGTGGTCGAAGTATTTTAGAAATGCAATTGTCGTATGAGCTTTGTCAAATATATTGTCCACATGGTCAGTCAACCAAGCTCATAAATGTATTTACACCTTATTCACGCTTCACACTTGTATGTCCACGAATGCAGCACGCAGTGCCAACACTGGTTTGTGCTGCCGCGCGCGTGAGTGTAGCATGCTCCAATGACGCCCCACACGGTGTCCCGCCAGGTATTCGGCCACCAGGTGTTTGCGGTGAGCACGGGTATGACGCTGTACCAGTACAGCTCACGTACCGGGGCCCGGCAGCTGCGCCTCTCACTGGTGAGCTGGTACCCGCAGCGCGGTACTGATGGTGCTCATCACTGAAGTGATGTCTGTTAACTCGGCTCGAAAGGGGTGGTCATACCATGCGCCTGTGTGAATATTTTTATATGCATATCGATGCGGTGCATACTTTTGATACATCTCCACAAAAACAGATCGTTAAATACTCTCCTTTGACTGGTCAACGCCTGAGGTTTTGCTCTATGTAGAAACAGTGCGAACCTTGTTGCCCGTAAATACCACGAATATTTAACTTTAAATAATAACTTTCTGTACGGAGTCTGACGTGGGCTGAGCGTTGTCCCTCTCCCAGCCAGCGTTCGCTTGGGACGCTTCTGACACCATGCGCGTGCTGCAGTGTTCCAGCAGGGCTCGTGGACAGCTGCCGAGGCCCACGTGCATGGCCGTCTGCGTGCTGGAGAGGGTCGTTCACGTGCTGGTGGGGGACGACAGCGGCTGTCTGAGGGTGCTCCGTATCAGCGCATCTGCACAGGACAGGTGTGATCTCTGCACCGGCGCAGCTGGGTAGTCGTGGGCTCTTCAGATGTGTGGGAGGGCGTACGGCTGTGATGGCCGCTATATGGCCTAACGGTTGGTGCGCCCTTAAACCCAAGTTAATATGATGTCGTACATGCGCTTGGGCTTTGCCATGGCCCGAGCTTCAAACCAAGGGCTCGCCTCGGGTGTCAAGTGGGAAGGGAGGGGAATTTCAAGGGGCATCCTGTCTTTGGGGGCCTACTTCAGCGATAGACCTAAGGCCAGAGTTGTGGAGGCTAATTTTTATTTCAAGGACCTCCATGACATGTCCAGTGATATGCTGCTCTGGATTGAGACCTATCAAGCCTATCGTCGCAGGGGTCCTACCACATCTCCCATTTCTGCGCTGATCTGGATGACTCCTGGATTGACCTAACCTCAATAATCAGCCCATATTTGTTAATTTGATCAAGTTACGGGTGTGCAAGGTGGTGCATCCTTTATTCAAATCGGTGTGGAATTATTCGCGAAAATCCGAAGATGAGGGGATCTGATTGGACTCTTCCCTGGAGGTGCCAGGTTAAGGTATTGCCTTTCCATTGGACGCTGCGAGATAATTGTGGTCGGTGCATGCAAAGTTTAATATCCATGAATTCAAAGTGAATGCTGGTTATACAGGGTTATCCTGCAGTGTCCGTGGCTCGCGGTGCAAATCTGGGACGTGCCCTGAGTATGCGTGGGGGATGCGCGGCTCAGTGGTACAACACTTGCTTTCGGAGTCACAGGGTCCAGGTTCAGGTTCCGGCAGAGTCTCCGAATAAGCTGGTCAGATCCCTCAAATCCCTCCCAACAGGGTGAGAGTTGATGACGCCGTATAAGACTGGTAGTTGGTGCATCGTTAAACATCAACAACTATTATCTAGAGTAAAGGGTACTAACTAAGGTGAACTCTCTGACCCGGCAGGAGTAGGAGACTCCCGGTTGGAGCAGGGCTGAACTCTGTTGCGGTCCAGGATTCTGTCGTTTTTCTTTGCGGGAACAAATTCTTCGCAGCGCTCGACTTAACGGTACGCGGTATGCTTCTTTGATGTTGAGAGGACCAGGCGGCCAGCTGAGGTTTACTTTGTGAACAACTGACTGGATCGTCAAAGGATACAAATCTTACTCAAGGTTCATATAGTTTGTGACCAGTTTTTCATGAAGAACTTGTTTATTCTATCAAATCACCAACAATAATATTAGAAAAGAACGCTAAGGCATTACCTGAAAGTATGTTCCTCGGTTTAGTAGCACATGTTCCAGCTCTGGGTGACGGTGCTGTGTTCGCTGATCTGCTGGCCCTGGTCCACGCGCAGCGCCTGCTGTGCTCTCCTGTGCAGCTGGACGAGGAGGACCGACCGCTGGTGCTGCGGCGCTGGCCGTGCGGCGTCGTGCTCCGCTACTGGTGGTCGCTAGAGGAGGATGCTGTCCGGGTGGAGACGTACCACCAGTCGGAGGGCCAACGGACCGACCTGCTGGTTCTGGCACTGCGCGATCGCACTCTCCAGATCAGGAGGCAGAGCGAAGGTGAGGGGTTCCAGATCAGGACGCCAGCGAGGGTGAGGGGTTCCGGATCAGAACGCCAGCGAGGGTGAGGGTCAGATCAGAACGCCAGGAGGGTGGGGGTTCTGTTGGGACGCCAGCGAGGGTGAGGGTTTAGATCAGAACAGCGAGGGTGAGGGTATCCAGATCAGAACGCCAGCGAGGGTGAGTGGTTCCAGATCAGGACGTAGGTGGAACGGGGAGAGAGACAGAAGAGACAGGGGTTCTAGGAATAGTAGGTGACCATGTATTTCAATACCTTGAACGTTGCATTTAATTGTCAGTTGTTGGATCAGTTTGTAGAGTATGCCAATCAGCTGGCATCGTGTCGGCACCTCAGTGGCGGGCCACGTCGGACAGGATTGTATTGTGCAGCTCAGTTGACCGGGTCTGGCCCTGGCCAGGTGACCTGGTGCTCGCCACCGGGGCAGAGCCTCTGCACCGGCTGGGCCTGCTGACGGTGCTGAGGGGGCGTGCCATCTACCGGGCGCGGGGTGACACCTCCAGTGCACTCTCTTCTGTGACGGTGGAGGTAAGCGGGGGTGGCCGCCTCTCTGGAGCGGTACTATCGCTGACACTGATCATGATAGACCTTAAAGAACAATTGCTAGAGTAGCATTTCCAGACCTGACCTGTCAGAAGCATATATGTCAGATTGCTGTTTTACCCCGTGTACGTTATCCCAACATTTTGTGTATGCCGTATCATTCGACCACTGTCCTTTCTTCTGCTCCTGTGACTATCCCTTGCTCTCTTCCCACTCTCTAGGGGTCATTATTTATCCTTCCAAGCCCGGGGAGGCGGGACCGCTCTTGTAGGCTAGGTAGTCGGCCACCAGGGCCATCAAAACATCGTCTCGTTGCGGGTGTTGGGGCTCCCAGGGCGATATTCCTCAGCTCACTGAGGCGTGTGCCGCACAGGCAGTGCAGCAGCACGTGCGCCGGTGTATCCACATCATTTCTGCACACCGGGCAGAGGGTGGCGGAGCAGTCCTGGCCGGTGCACAGGGGGCAGGCAGGTGGGGGGCGGTGTCCGAGGCGGCGGAGGTACTGCTCCGAGCCGGTCCAGTGCCGTGCTCCGGAACGGCGGTGTCACGATTGTCTCCGCATGTGGGTGGTGGCGCACGGTCCCGCATCATGTTATGATGCCAACCGTCAGGCCATTGCTTCTGCCAGTGTTTTTCCGCCGTCCTGCCATTTGTAATCCCAATGGCTTTGACGTCGCCCCTCTGCAGCCTTCCTGCCTTTAATTTTTATTAAAATTTGTCAACTGTTCCAGTACGGCTGTGGAGTCGGAGTATCACTAAAGTCCTCAAGGATTTCACGGAACCCGACCAACCCGAACGAGCAACTCCCACAATGAAGGGATAATTTAGAAGCCACAGTTTAAGTCCACAAAGCCAGGCGGCCGCCCCTCAGTTCACCCTCCACCAGTCGGTTGCCAGCCGACCTACGTCGGGAAACATTGAGCGCCGGAGCGTCTCAGGGAACCGATCCAAGCCGGAATGCACGCCACTGCATGCTTCGAGCAGCGGGCCGGAGCCAACGCTCACCAACGAGTACCGGGGCGGCAATTTCGACGACAGATTCCGTATATTTGGATGGTAGAGAGTCAGGCTGCTCTCTCTCTCTCTCTCTCTCTCTCTCTCTCTCTCTCTCTCTCTCTCTCTCTCTCTCTCTCTCTCTCTCTCTCTCTCTCTCTCTCTCTCTCTCTCTCTCTCTCTCTCTCTCTCTCTCTCTCTCTCTCTCTCTCTCTCTCTCTCTCTCTCTCTCTCTCTCTCTCTCTCTCTCTCTCTCTCTCTCTCTCTCTCTCTCTCTCTCTCTCTCTCTCTCTCTCTCTCTCTCTCTCTCTCTCTCTCTCTCTCTCTCTCTCTCTCTCTCTCTCTCTCTCTCTCTCTCTCTCTCTCTCTCTCTCTCTCTCTCTCTCTCTCTCTCTCTCTCTCTCTCTCTCTCTCTCTCTCTCTCTCTCATGTATACCGACTCTCCCCAGACCCAGACGCCGAGACTGGAGAAGGTCCGACTGCCGTCGAAGGAGACCTGTGTGGCGTCACCTGTGACGTCACTGTGTGCTGTGGAGAGCTGCCTGGTGGTTGGCTGCGAGGATGGTGGCCTGCGGCTGCTGCAACTCTCTGAACAAGTGAGTCGACAGGGAAGTTTGAAGTTGACCCTACTGACCGTTGGAATGCTGTTTTATATTATTAGGACCAGTCCCGCGGGGCCGGTTGTCGGCTCCGGGACTGACTCCTCACTCGAAAATGGAGCACTTCATGAGTCGACTTAGAACAACCTTACATTCTGTGGATTCATATTTGTATGCTATATTTTTATTTACATTCGGAACGGTTCATTATCGTCAAGGTATTGATACTAGATTTTTCGCCGTATAAATGGCAAGAATGTGCTGTCCAAAGCAGTGCCTGGCTAAAGCTTTGACCCCCTCCCCCATTTCCCCTTACAGGCTTTTATTAAGTAACCACGTGTTTCGATGTTTTATCATCGGTTGGAATTGGTATATGTTCGTTAAATAGGTTAACATCGTTTCATTTATCTTGCGAGAGCACATTTTGTCCTGGATGCCATTGAGTACTATGCAAAAATGATATTTTTCCTTCTGAAATTGAAAATACCCGGGGCAGGTAACCTGACTGGGAATTTTTCAGGAGCCGATTCTTTGTGCTAAATAGTTTCTGATCAGTTATCAGTTTGGAAATATTAAAACTTGACGGGATGTAATTCGGATCGTTAAACGTTCTTCCATTTCTTCTAACACCACCCGCAGTGCCGGAGCTGTTGTGCGGCACGGTGGGCACGCCCCAGCCCCAGCCGTGCTGACCTGTCCCGGTTTCAGACCGCTGACTCAGCGGCCGGAGCGGACGGCGCTCTGCTGACGAGGACGGAGCTGGAGCTGAGCGGAACTGGCCCGCAACAGCAGCGCGCGCTGGCGGCGGCGCGGCACCCCTCCGGCAGTGGCGTTCAGGTGAGGGTCGGCGCCTCCGCCCCACAGCCGGGCCGTACTCGGCCTGTAACCACCGCGCCGTCCGCCCCAGGCCCCCCCCACACCGGGCAGAAATTCTGCTGCTTTGACGAATGGCCCACTTACGTGAAGGCCCTGTGTCTTATCAACGGTTTTCACTGAACGGCTTTCGGGGTATATACTTTGGTACTCTACACAAATGAGAAATAGTCCCACGTGGTGTCCGATGTACTGCCACCTGTACTGGCCAGCGCGGGGTGGCGTTCAGGGATCGTCCCCAAACGTTACGGGTCCTTGGACTGCCCCCGGGGGTTGAGGGCCCTAAAACTGTCAGCGATTGGAACGGATGCGGCTCGCCCCTTCTCCCCGTGGCGGGAGTCTCGAAGACCGGTAGATATTGTTCTTGGTTAATGGTCCGAGCTGGTTTTTGTGTTTCATTTGTCTAAAATGGCGCTAGATTTCGCTTTTGCTGAAGTTTAGTGAATTCGGACTGGTTAGGACAATGTGCTTACTGAAAACAAACTGTTTTTCGTAAGGATTTCTTAACTTTTGGTATGTCTGGATGAAGCTAAACATACATTTTTTCGCTTTACCTCACTTTGGCGGCAAAACGAGTTTTGTCCCAACGGAGAAGCTGTTTCTCGCCGTTGTTTGCCTTACTTTCGTGGCAAGAGAAGTTTTGTCCCTCAGGATCAGAGATCCTTTCTGCCTTTTGTGCTGCGTTGGAATCCGCTGCAACTCTGATACAGTGGAAAAGTCGTCATTTATGCCGGAAGTTTGTTCGAGTTGTCACCGTTAAACGGCAGTCGAAAAACGAATGAAAATAATGGCCGGATAACAAACTTTCAGTGCCTGTGTGGCAGTTGGACACAACGCACCAGCCTGCCAGGCTGTTATGGCCCCGACAGCAAATGCTTAGTGACTGTGTTTTATAACGGAACAGCTGCTTTATGGCCACACATTCTTCTTTTGGATGCTGAGTTTTGGCGTATGTTTGGGAGAAGTCGGAATTTTGCGAATACTGCCGTACAGTATCGTGTTATGTCGTTCAAAGGCAAAACGCTGTAACTCCAAAAGCCTGATTTTTCGGAAACAACAAACTAAAACAGGAAATCACGTCCGCTGGCTTGGCGTTATGGGGTGACAATGAAATTTTACATCACTGGCATCGCGAGGTAGGGATGCGTCTAATGGTACCAGACAAAATGACCATTGTTTCTGAAATGTGGAGAAAGTAGTGAGAACATGATTTCTCGTCTCAATTCATCGAAATGCCCCTACTGCAGCAGGAAGAAGGCCTTGTAATTATCCAAAAGACCGTAGCTCTCCCCATCAGTGAAATAGGGGGAAAATAGGGAAAAGGTAAAATTAAAAAAAGGGAAAGCAAAAGAAAATCAAAAAAAGTACATGTACAAAAAATTACAAAAAACACTAAAAAAAAAAAATAGGAAATATTAAAAACTATAAAAGTTAACATTGAAAACAAAAAACAGTACATATTTAAAACAAACACAAAACGTAAGGAATACATTAATAACGCAAACCTACAGTATAAGATAAAAGTAAACAAAGTCGGAATACCACCTAAAAAAGTACCGGGAAATGCAGAACTTAACAACAAATTCTGAAGGCGAAAATTAAAATGTCATTCAACAAATATTCAAACAAACTTATTTAATAACCAACGGATTAACTTTACCATTCAAGAAATCAGCATGAATAAAATAAAACTATCAAAAAAAAATAAAACTACAGACTATAAAATATACATCATGAAATAAAGAATGAAAACAGGTGAGGTTAAAATAGCCTACAAAAAAAACAAAAACAAACAAAGTACAACTAACCAAATAGAAATGTAAAAAAATACAAAATAAATAAATCGAAAATCACTAAAGGAGCCGAATAGGTTTAACGAGTAAAACAGGCAGGCAGAAAAGGATGGAAATTTACCTTAAATCAGCAGTGTGGAAAAAATAATTACCAATTCGGTATTATAAAGACAAATATTAAATATTTTGCCCTAATATTAGAAATAAAAATTTCAAAATGTAAGATTCAGTATTATTATTAAAACTATAAAAAAAAATAATTTATTAAAAAGACAGTAATAATATATTTAAGCCACAAAACATAAAAAAAAGATTCTTTAAAGTAAGATTAAAAACAACAATATTTGAATAAAAATTTTATTAAGGTAAATTTAAACTAAAAATAAATTTAAATACGCACATAAATAGTAGGACATGTATAAACATATATAGTAAATACATAAGGCGGGCTAAAACAAGAATGGGCGGTGGATGCGGTGACATTTTGTTTAGAGAATGAATGTAACCACAGAGGCAGTTGAAAGTTGTAAAAATAAGTAACATTGGTTTAATGTCGACAAGTAAGGACCAGTACACCAGCAACTATTAATAACTATATTTAGAAGCGAATAAGCGAGGCGGGGGCTTTGTAAAGGAGAGAGTTGGAAAGAGTGGTTTATAAAGGGGATAATAGAGTTACTTAGGTAGTACGCAAGAAAAGGGTATGGCGACTTATTTCTATATGGTGATAGAATGCATGGTAGAATGCTGTGTAGGCATTATTACATGAGCCCAAGAATAATTTAGGTTGTCAATATAAAATGAGAATTAGTATTAAATCAAAAAATGCTTATAAAATAAACTTAAAAAAATTCCATATGAAGGCAATAGTTCACAAAGCTAGTGTTGCAGCATCTTTATCGAATGGTATGTTGGCTTCAGTTACTGGTCTGGCCCTGTTTCCATTCCTCAACTTCGAAACAAGGAAACTGATAGTGCTGCATTTTTATTCATTTAGATCATCCATACACGTATTCGCAACAACAGCAACAAGCAACAAAAGACCGTGCCAGTACATGTTAACACAAGCTAAAACCAGTAGGAGATGCAAATAAGGGCACACTAAAAAGTTATTCTGAGGCCACCACCTCGCAAGCTGATGATGCTGCAAGCCGATTATTCTGATGCTTTTGTTTAGGATGTCAAAATTCAAGATTTAGGATGTCAAATGATCAAGTCTGGGTGTGGGTTTCCAACAAATTCCAATTTCAGGACACTGCTCCCCATATTCATTCAGTGCACCGTCAGGCAAAACGTTGTTGCTCTTGACTTCATTATCTTTTTTAATCAGGGAAATAACCGTGGCTCGAGATGTACGTATGTTTGTATATCATACAAATAGATAACTATAGATCGATACAACGCGGAGTTAGATTGACGTGAAATACTTGGATCACGAGGCGGAATTTTCTTACATAGTTTGCAATAAAACCAAAAAAACCCAAATGCAAAACTTACGACTTACGGTCTGTTCTATTTCTGACAGCATTCCCGGTCTTAAAATGGAACTGTTTGCGAGTACGGACGGTTTTTATGTTTAGCGAGAAAGGAAAGTTTTTTCCTGAGGTCATAAGTGCATGAGTTGAATATCGGGTCATGCGGTACATAACAGGAAATTTAAAACGAACCAGTTTTTTCGGTGTCCGTATTGAGGCTGGAAGAAGTTGTGACAATAATGTTGTATGCGCTTTCAATACAAAATATCCAGGCGGAAAGTGTCGAACGGCGAGGTATAACAAAGTAAGGCTTAGAGAGCAATAAGTATAAACTTTGGCGCAGTTCCAGAGGTCAAATGACGAAGACCTGGAATTTCGGACGTAGGCTAGCAAAGAAAATATGGTGAAAGTGAAAATGTAAATATGGACCGCCCGTGTAGCTCTGTTTGCTGAGAGTTGGGCCTTGGCATTCCGAAGAATCAATTCATTTGTAACCTTTGAAGAAAGCTCGGGATCGATTCCCTAAAGATGTTCCCGCGCGCAGTATTTATCCCCCGACTGGACGGGGTCGCGGTGGCGCGGACTCAGAAGCGGCCACCCTTCTGAGATGGGCATACTATGATCAGATATCTCGAGTTTGGGCTCATTACGCTTAAAACGCTTGAAAAGCTATTGGATTAAAGAGAATGTGGCACCTTTATAATGGGATTCGAACTGAGATAGCCATGTGGTAAAGCATGCCGAGAAAGCATGCCAGGAGGGGGGGCGAAATTCGCGCCCCCCTCCTGGTTTTCCCCAGATAACGCAAAAACGAAGAAACGCAGAACAACGAAACTTGCAGTACCTTATCCCTGATCAATTTCTTATATCTGACCAAATTTTTAGGTAAGGTCATGTCAGGTCAAGGAGCTATTCAAGGGGAAGTGACCCAACCCCGAAACCTAAAATCACGAGTTTGAAGCGGCGCCTAGGGAACATCAGCAAACCGAGCGGTTTGAAACTTTTACAATATGATGAGGTCATAAGGGTCTACAAATCTGCCATCTCGGAATTTCGATATTGTGGACCTAAGGTGGGGTCAATTTTTTATCAACCCATTATGTCTATGGTGAAAAATAGAATGGGCTCGTTTTCAGTAAATGCTGGATAGATAAAGCTGAAAATCCTCAAACCGTCTATTCTTACCACGATCTTGACCATAAAGTTGGGTTTTTGGGCATCTGACCTATGAAAGGTCATGCCAGGTCACAGGAGCATAGAGTTTTTTTTACATGCAATTCTATTGCTAGAAAAGGTCCGCCACCCATTTAATCGGGTAGCCAGGCGTGCCCCCTCCGCGATCCCAACGACAACAGTACCCTCACGTTAACACCACCAGAACATAAAATATTACAAGTCGCGGCACGCCCTCTAGGAAAAAGAAAGTAACTAGAGAAAGCATAATAGATATCAATACTATTAGTAAAAACTGCCAGTAGTAGCTCCCTGTAAATATACAGGAGCAGGAATACAGGTCTATTTAGGTTAAATGCACAATAATTTAGCTCATTACCGGTTAGATTGTTAGTCTTTTTCTAAACGGGACTACCCAAAACTGGAGATTCGTGTTAGCCCCTCCGAGATTCTGGCGAAAAGATAGAGGCCTAGTAACATTCGCCAGAGAACTCGGAAGACAGTAAGCAAATTAGGGCAGACATGCAGGCATAGGCAAGCAAGCAAGCAAGCAAGCAGGCAAACTAGCAAGCAAGCGCAGCAGGAGTCAGACGCACGCACGCACGCACGCACGCACGCACGCACGCACGCACGCACGCACGCACGCACGCACGCACGCACGCACACACACACGCACACGCACGCGCACGCGCACACGCACACACACACACACACGCACACGCACACGTACACGCACACGCACACGCACACGCACACGCACACGTACACGTACACACGCACAACGTCCATGCAACATGCACAACGTCCATGCAACACACACAAACCTACACATATACACTAGGAAACATTTATTGGGACACAATTACAGTCTTCAATGTGCAGCCCCATTACCAAGGTTCACATGTCTTCCCCCACTATAAATTTCACGGCCATGGTCACGTTGGTTACTAATTATTTGTTCTATTTTTGGCAAGGAAGATATCCCTTACATGTTTTTTTAGTGTGTTTTTGTTTAGGGGTACATCTTCCGTAGTCCTAAATTTGGCACATAAAGTTTTATTCCAAATTTCTGGTGCAGAACATGTAATAGAAAATTTTCTCTAATTTGTGGTGGCTAAAGGTACTTCAAAATGTTGTACTAGTCTAGTGTTATTTGCTCGGTGGAGTTGAAACATTGAAGACATCACAGTTGGCATCGTACCATTCAATACATTTGATAGAATAACTATTTTTGTTGCGATACTAGTTCTGGAAACTTCAGAATTTTTAGCTCAAGAAATAGTTCATTCGTTGGATAGTAAAAGGGTTTCTTCGTTATAATTCTAACTGCTCGTTTTTGAAGTTTAATGATTTTATCTAGTCTGGATTCATAATTACTACCCCAGACAAGCGCGCAATAATTTAAATGGGGCAAGATTAAGGCATTATTTGAGGCAAGATTGAGTGATTGTTTTTTTCAATAACTTCTCACTGAATTGAGATAAAGCTCCCATTTTGCTTGCATTGTGCTTATATTGTCACGGGGAGTCGATTGATATGCAACATGACGATACCAGGTCACTCTGTGACCCTGACCTAGCTCGAGGTCAGGTTATTTTCACAATTTGACCTAGCAAAGTCATATTATACATCATTCGATTTACCGCGACGAGAGGAATCCAATGATGCATAAATATTTTCTCTAGCTCCCCTGAGTACAGATCTAGAGAGAGAAACGTACACAGCTCTGTTGTAAGCCTATGGAACCTTCTTTGACCTATGCTGACCTCAATATTGACCTGACATAAAAATTATTTGTATAAAATCTCTTCGTCTTGTCAAGAGCTTTCGAACGCCGTCCGTAATTCTTCTGTAGCTTTCGTGAGAAATGAGATACGGAGGGTGGGGGGGGCGAAAAACGCGCCCCTCCCCAGCGGGGCGCGTCATGCCAGGGACCCAAGTGGGGCGAGCGCGTGTTAATCGACATTGGAATTTCGTTCGTCCCAGAACTTACCGTTGGCGGAGAAAAAAGGTAAAAATTCATTTCCTTACGACCCCATCCTCCCCGGGTGTTAACGTTCTATGAGGCGATCTTATGTAAGTGACGTCATGCTCAAGCCGTGCTGCGCGTACTGCGCAGACATTTTTTTCTTTCTTGGACATCTTTATAACCCATGTGCTGAACTCGAATTTGGTACTGTCGGTTATGAATGCGTAAAACTTAAAGCTTTATAGTAATTAAACGTATTGATTTATTGACTATGTAGTTTAAAACGTTAAATATGTTGAAATATCTAAAAAATATAACGAATTGATAAATCTGGTTCCTAAAGGTAACCTCATTTAGCTAAAACCGATTCATTTGCATCCGTATTCATTTTTGGGCCCAAACCGAACGGGTTCAATCTGGCACAAAACATTACCAGTTCATACGCCGATTTGGCATCTCACTAGTTTCGAGACTTTTATGGCGAATAGAGGAAAATTGATTAAAAATAAATCTCACACTTATTAGCCTTTTGCAGCAGAAATAAGGTCAAAACCATTATTTTTAACACATATTGTCCCAAACACCACCACAGTCTAGAATTGCACCAAGGTGACATATTCCTTTTAAGAAGATAGCTGGGGCTAGCCCCCACTTGTTCATGGATGGTGATATGTGCTGTACTGAAGCTGCAAGCTGTCATTGTCAAACTATATTTTTGCTTCCATCATTATATTGTATCCCCTTGGTCATTTCTTTTGACGGTCGGAATTCAGCATTTCTATGTATGTGATATTTTTACGGGATATTTTTTTGGGGCTTACATTTTAATTTGTAGGTTTGCTAATCTTTTTTTGTTAATGATGTCCAAGTTATTGCGCGTTTGGCTCTAAGGATTGGTGTCGTAATCAAATTCTCAAGGAACTTGTCTCAGATACCTCAACTAACCGAACGGACGGCTCCCACAAATACGGGGGAATGTGGAGGACAACGTTTAACGTCCCACAGTAAGAGTCACCCTCTCTCAAGTCAGTTGCCAAGCGACCTAAGCCGGGTAAATATTGAGCGCTGGAGCTTCTGGAGGGAATCAATTCCAGGCCCTTTCACATGCTTTGCCACGGCGTGGACCCTGATCGTTAGGCCAGTATCCAACGCTCTGTTAATTTCGCTGCCGAGGTGTTCGATATTTATAGATGTTGTTTGTCCCATACTTGTGTGGGATTCAGGAGTCTACCCTCTCTGGTTAAGACTCTCACCGGATTTGTTCTGCTTCCTTATTGCAACCGCTCACCTTTTTTTAGGGATGAACTGCGGAAAAATTGAAACTTTGGAAATCTCATCCCTCAGGCTGTTGGCCAATACTGTCTTTCATGTGGAGTAACTTGTAGATGACAGAGCTGTTTCCTGGTGACTTCGGTCGAAACTAAGCTCGTCTCTTTTCTGTTTCAATATCCTCAGACTAGCAATAGCCATGTGTTGACCACCAGATCCGCCCACTCAGACGGGGAGTGGGCAGCTCAGTGTGTGGTATGGATCTCGGTATCCAAACATCAACACTAAGTAAAGTCGTGCCAGGATCGTTAAACAGAAGTAAAGGAGGACGCTCATGTTCTTTGTGTATCGATGCACATTTCTGTTAAAACGGCATTGGCATCGAATCCCCACATCAATCAGAAATAAAGGGGCGGACGTTGGCGCTGAAGGGGCTGGGCTGTGGTACCGACTCCTTTGTTCTCCGCATGCTCGCTTATAATCCGAGGCAGCTCACGTATATACGATGTGCTTATGTTGTTCTGATGTGTTGTGGGATGCCTTTATTCGCTGTTGGTTGTGCCTAGTCTGAATGGTTCGACTAGAGTCATATGTAACTGAGTCATTTGTAATTGTCTTGTCTATTCCAATGAAACTGAAGCATTCAGATATTCCGGGTTATAATGTGATAATTCGTATTTCCTTACGTATATTGTGGTGCTGCCCTTAAATGCATGCTAAAGGAATTGGCAGACATTTGAATTGTAGAGTTTAAAAGTAAATCGTGATATAATCTTGCGAGGTTTATATGTCATTGGCACTGCACAGTCTTATATGCATGGTCATGGGGAAGTGCAGCCTGTAGTATTAGAAATAAGCGCATATGTTTTCCAGCGGAATTGGTAAGGGGCACAAATATGCAGAATTTGTGTTCTTTCTTTAAGAAAGGCCAAGGGCATTGTCGCGGCTTTCCCAGCGCGGGGGGCTACGGTAGCGGACCCAGTGATGGAAACATATGTTCATCTGTCCCTATCCTCAGTCGGAACCAGTTAGGGAAGTGCAACTCTGTTTCCGTATAAAACACTCATGCAGTATCATGCAAATAGGAAATGGGAACACTTGTTCGCCTAAAATATCGACATTTTCAACGATTCTGCAGACCAAAAGTGGGAAAGGGAGCCGCCTCCCACTTTTCGAGAGTGGGTGTCATCACTCCGGGGCTGTGGCGGCGTTGTGAGCAGGATGGTCGACTAGCTGGTAAATGGTCCCCGCCATCGTCGCCTTACCGTGGACGGATATTAACGGTCCATTTTACTCGCCCTGCAGTGTTGCTTATGTTGGTAGTTTGTTCGCTCTTCCTCATTTTAGTATTCGACCGTCACCATTTGTCCTCGAGGTCGACGTGTTGCTTCAACAATCCGTCCTAGCCCAGGCAGGATCCTGCTCCGCTGCGTAATGGTTTCGAAGAAGGATCGCTGGCTGCTGTGGGTCCAGACGTGGTTGTTTTCGCAGTTCGGCGTGTGATAGAGCTCTAATGAAGACTTTCGTTTAAAGGAGACACGTTTCCAGCTCTGAATGTTCCAGGGCGCAAACTTCAGCCAGGGCGAGCACCAGCCGTTTCTGCTCTTCAGCCTCCGTGTGGTTGATTCAGCTGGCGATGGTGCTGTCGCAGGTGCAGGCGATTGGTAATGTGGTAATAGACGATCACTTTGAATGCTGGGTGACCATTTTCTATCAATTTAGAGTCGGTTTCCGCGGTGAACAGTGTTCTGCCCTGGAACTCGTCAAACAGTGTTCTTCTGCCCGAGAACAGTGTTCTTCCTGCAAACGCTGTAACTTGCGGGTGGTACTACGTTACAGTTGCAAATAATTCGGACTTTGATAACTACTCTGGATGCACAGAGCTTTTAGGCTGCCCTGACCTGGGTCATGTTACGCTGACCTAGCCAACTGCGCCCGGCTGCGTCAACTCCCCCACCATAGCTGACGCTGGTCCGCGCGCCAGGCATGCCCTTCGGACGGAAACTGGCCTGTAACCTCCCATCGCAGTCGGTAGAACATGGGCCCGGCACTCTAAATCAAACAGAAGTTAATTTACCACGAAAATATCAAGTTTCGGCTCGAAGTGTTTTTGAAGTCACAAACCTGAAAGGAGGGAGAAATGCCCGAAAATAGGGACCGTATCCATCAGAAAGCCAATACATTATTTTATGTTCATTACAGAAATAAATGTAGTGTATACAACAAAAGTACTGAATTAAGTTATGTCTCTTAAATTATAAATGGCGTAGAAACTTACGGTATAAACGATTTGAATAAGTAAAATAAGACAATGAGTTTATTTTTATACAAGGCTTCATGAAAAAGGTCACGAATATCTCATTTTGTTCTGAAAAAGCTTAGAGCTCAGAAAAAACAAGTATCGGAAGCAAATACATTTATCCGCTGCTCGTTATCCTCTAAAAATAGACGACGCACCATTTTTTGCTTAAATTTTGGAGGAGAGGAAAAGCGAATGAAGCTGCTAAAGTAGTCTGAGTCCTTATATCCTGTGCTCTTTAGGTGCTTCTCTGCCATCCCTTTTATTTATATCCGTCCACAATGATCCTCAGAAATATGTTCCCAATACGCCTGAAAAATATTACATGAGCTGTTAAGAAATTGTTAATTCCTCATTTACTCAGCATGTATGTACATACATACATTCTGAGGCAAATCTCTATTATTCAAGGACTCTAGAATTATAGTTCCACGCCAGACCCATGTTCCGCCGGCTGATCGTAAGTGGGGCCAGGTCAGCCATCGGAATCACCAGTGACCCGATCCGGGCACTTTTCACTATGTGTAGTTTTTTACGTACGATGGATAAGGGAGCAAGAGTAAGCTTCATTTACTAGACGAGCGCTTAACACACTGCGCTAATACGGCGCTGTGGTTTTTGGAAAACACTGGATTTCTTTCCAAGGCTCAGTGTGGCTTCAGAGTAGGGAGAAGCACCACTGACCACCTTGTGTCGCTTGATACAGCTGTGCGCCGCTCCTTCGCCGCAAAGCAACACACTATAGCACTCTTTTTTGACATGGAAAAGGCGTACGACACGGCGTGGCGCCACGGAATCCTCCAAAAGTTGCGGCGGGCCGGAGTCAAAGGTCATATGGGTTACTTCCTGGAAAACTTTGTTAGAAATAGATACTTTCGAGTTAGAGTCGGCAACTGCCTGTCTAGGAGGTTTCAACAGCTGAGTGGGGTGCCACAGGGTAGTGTTTTAAGCGTGACACTCTTCGGTGTTTTAATCAACGACATATGTGACACAATACCCCCGTCCATGGACCGATCGCTTTTTGTCGACGATTTCGCCGTATGGGTAACCACATCCACTACTAGATCTGCGCACCGCCAGCTGCAGATATGTATTGATCGCCTGACCGATTGGAGCCTCCTGAATGGGTTTCAGTTCTCAACGGACAAAACTACGTGTGTCCACTTCTGCCGCAGGACTCGACATTGTCCGGAGGCATCACTGCGTCTATACGGAAGACGTATTCCGATTGCCGACACGATGAAATTCCTTGGTGTCATCTTTGACAAACGTCTCACGTACTCTCCACATATTTCATTTCTTAAAGACAAATGTTCTGGCCGCATGAATGTAATAAAGATGATCTCTCGTGCTTCCTACGGTGGGGACCGAATATCCATTCTGCGACTATATCATGCATTGATAAGATCTGTGTGGGATTACGCATCGGTGGTGTACGATGGTGCGCTGACGAGCACGAAGCAACCCCTAGACGCTGTCCACCACGCGTGTGTGCGTATCGCAGCGGGCGCCATCCGGACGTCACGAAGAGCGAGCCTCTTAGTAGAGGCTAACGAGCCTCCGCTTGAACTGAGACGAAGTCGACTCGCTCTTACATATGCAAGTAGAATCCGCCAGTACCCAACCCATCCTACATAAAAGTGGATCTTTGATAACACACTGACAGAACTTTTTACAACCGGTAGACAAAGCTCCTCCTTAGCTTTATGCACCCGGGTTGCGCACTTGCTACAGGAATCTTGTATCGACTTTGGAACCATAGCAAAGAAACGACCCGTGAGGTTGGAACCATGGCGCCGAATTACTGTTGAATGCGATTTGGAGCTGATGCAACACGGAAAAACAACAACAGCCCCGTCAGAACTCTTACAACTAGCCTTGGAAAAGATAAGTCTATACTCAGACTACTCTAAATTTTACACTGACGGATCCAAAGGAGCTACTGGAGCCGGGTGTGCCTTCACAGGCGAAGGTATGCGTAGATGTTTTGGTCTACCGAAAACTGCGTCCGTGTTCACCATCGAATTATATGCGATCTTGCAGGTCTTACGATATATCCGCCAGTTCCCCGAGGGACACCACCTGATAATCACTGACTCAGCCAGTTCTCTATCAGCTCTCCGTTCTCGTCAGTCACACTCATCATGGCTCATACCGGCGATTTTAAAGCTGTTGACCACTTTTGCAACCCAAGGCATCGGAATAAAGTTTTTGTGGGTCCCGAGCCATGTTGGTATACCCGGCAATGAATTGGCGGATGAAGCCGCCAAAACGGCGTCGTTTCTGAGCCCCCAGGAAAGGTTCCGCGTACCAGCGGGTGACCTCAAGGCTGCTATCAATAGTTTTTTCTCCTCAAAGTGGCAGGCGAGATGGGACACTGAACCGGGCTGTGCTCTGAAGCGTCTCAGGACAACGATAGGCCACTGGGAATCGAGTGCTCGGCGAAACAGAAGAGAGGAGGTATGTTTGGCTAGATTACGCATTGGCCACACATTCATCACACATGGGCACTACCTGTGTGGCTCTGCACCAAACACCTGCCCCCGGTGTGGCGTAAGACTGAGTGTCGAACACGTTTTGTCAGACACTGATTTTTGCGCAGGGCTCCGCCAAGTGCGTTGCCGATTCCTACCTGGAATATCGATGCCGGAGATGCTCGGTAACCACTCAACAGCAGATTTCAACCGTGTTTTACTATACTTGACTGAGATAGGTTTCCACATCATTTACAACCCAAATAGGGTTTGAGTGGGCGGCAGAGCCCGAGTCTGAGCTATGGACAACTATTCGTAGGTAGGATGACACCCAACAACGAAGTTGAATCTGATATTTGACTAATCTCACCTGTTAGGCGCGCTATATGGCCCTGGCAGCCGAAGTGCCCTAAAACACCAACACACACACACACACACACACACACACACACACACACACACACACACACCGAATAAGCTTCATTGCTTGACTTCAGATTAAAGCAGCATGGTTTAAGGTGGGCTAAGGAATAATAAAAATGATTTTGACAAAAATTCCCGATCTTTCACGGTGCGAAAAAAGCATTTGCAGAGGGGAGGTCTGACCCCCTTCTGCCTGGCCACGCAAGCAGTCAACGAAGCGCCACAGGGCGGCCCGGCGTGGAGTCGCGGAAGGGGGATGATGTCGCTCCCGGGGCGCTTACTTCTCCACATACGGGGAGTTTAGTACAAACCAAGGAACACTCAGCATTATGTGTGCGTTAGAAGGAAACATCTGTTAAAATCCCATACAGGTGCCGCTTTTCCCGTCAGTTGACCCATTGCACGTGCATAGCTTGTAACCGGCGCGGCGATTCGCATCCTTGCTCAGCGGCGTAGGGGGAAATTTGACCGAGTTTTCGGTTAATCGATACTGCGGATTCGGCGCAAATCGGGGTTATTAGACGATGTCTGTCAAATTTCATTGCCTGTTTGTTTCCAGTTTCTTTAACTTAGAAATTGGCGATTAATATTGTTGGGTAAACTAAACACATAGACTTAAATATTTCACCAGAAATTCACACTTATTTATTGATTCCTCTTGATTGCCAATAGAAAATTGCATCCGCAGGCGAAGCTCAAAGGTGAGATATAATGGTGGGTACCGCTATCAATTTTTTTGTATTTTAAATAAACCGTAAACGCTGCTTCCGCTACCTTGGTTAACTGAAGGTGCTATCGCTGGTAGCACTTTCTCAAAATCGCGAAGCCTGCTACCGCTGTACTGCGCTATCGCTACCCTTTATTCCAAAGCGCTACTAAAGCGTTACCCCATAATGTTTTTCATTTATGTTTTATATAAATTGCAAGTGAAATAACGGTATAATTGTATGCTACATTCAAAACTTTTATCCCTCGTCCCGGTGGGGGGTGTTTGAACACCCCTCTCGGGTTTTTCCGGCGGCACGAAAAAACGGCGGCGCGAAGCGCCGCCATACTTGGCGTACCTTATCCTTGATCAATTCCGCAGCTTTCCCCAAAATTTTGAGGTTGGTTCATCTCAGGTCAGGTCACCATTGGAGGTCAAGTAACCTCAGCTCAAAAATGTTTAAGGTGGCATAAGTAAGATATGGGTGAATCTATCAGATTGAAACTTATACCACATAATGGGCCCACGGAGTGCTCAGACATATGTTCCGGGATTTTTCATATCGATGACCTAAGTTCACGTACGGACCATGACCTCTCCATTAGAAATACATGGGAAAAACAGAAATTGGGCTGTATTTGTGTAAATACAGCTGAGAATACCTTCATATTCTCGAAAGCGTAGTATCCTGGGCAGTTGTTGCAATTTTTGACCTGTGACCTCTGAGAGGTCATCTGGGGCCATTTAAGCACTTTTCAGACTTAGGTCAATAACTTTGCATGCCATGATAATACAGCTTTTATTTTGATATAATTGCGTTCAGCCTGCTATTAGGAGTCATTGATATGCATATTGACTATGCTAGGTGAAAAGTGACCTTGACCTGACCTGAGGTTAGGTCATTTTTATGTTTTGACCTAGTATGGTCATATTATACATCATTCGATTTGCCGTGACGAGAGGAAGCGAATGGTGCCTAAAAATTGATTCTAACTCAACTCTGTCAGACGCTACAGCCCGAAAACTCTCCTCAAAATCCCACTTTCTTTGACCTGTCATGACCTCAATATTGACCTGAGCCAAAAAGTGACTGGTGTAGTTCTTTCATAAATTTGTATGAGCTATCCACCAGCTTCGCGTTTTTCGCTATCCCGCATAGGGGCCGAGTTTGAGGGGATGTGCAAACACCAGGGCGAAGGTGGCTCCAAGGCCCACCGGGGCGCGGGCTATTGTAAGGTATCCCAGCAATATCACACATTCATTACATGTCCTTTTATTTTTCTAGTAAAACAATTGTATCTCCTCTATCCCCTCCAAAAAAACTATCTCCTGATGTTTCTTGGTGGTGGTCCCTTTCACAAGCCTTTGTTAGCGGTAGCGCTTTTGAATTATTGAGTCGGCTACCCGCTACTTTTACTTGTTTTGGTTATAGAAACCGTTACTGCTACTCCGCTATCATTTGTATTGGCCGGAAATGACGGAGTGGCGGACTAAAGTAGCGGAACCCCGGCTCTGGTGAAACACTTGTATGGCTCATTGCCGCAGAAATCATAATGTGGAATATAAATGTATTACGAAACAGGAATTGTACTTCCGATATCGACGATGCAGTCCGGACGTTTGCTGCATAATAGCATTTGACTGGTTCACTGTGCCACAGTAAATAAGTATCCATTGAAGAAACGTGTTGCAAGTAAAGTAACGTATGCAGGGTAACGACTGGCCCCGCCTGCCGGAGGCCTTTCGTTCTCTGACTGCTACCCGGAAATACGCCAACTTGTTTTCGAAATATGGCAGCCCGCCTGGTGCATTCGAGCATATTGCGCTCTAAAATTGTACTCTAAATTGTCCCCAAATTTGATTTTTCTTGGGGGCTCTTAGTTTTGTATTTTGAACGAAACCCAATTCGAGGTCTGGCTACACCATGACTGAGAATTTAAGATTTGACCAACCTGATTCTGACGAAGGGCTGTGCGCGAATATATAATCTAAGTGCATTTTATATCCGGGATTCAAGGAGGATGTACAGTCCCCAATGAAATTCAAACAGAGGTCAGAGGAATCGATCTAGGGCCTAAGGTTTAGAAACGGGCACAGTGTATTTTCAAGAGCTTCCAGTGGTCACCATTATTTACTAATCGACATCTGGGTGAGAAAAATACACAATACTGATTTGCGCTTCGACGGGGTAGTCTTCGGCGACGCCACCGCCCGATAATCCCTGACCCTCCGCCCAACCTGACCACGACCACAGATGAATGGGCGGTTGGCATGCCAGCCATTCATCCCTCTCACAAATCTTGTCGTGTCGAGGGCACCGAGCAATGCCCCACGTGTTGCGTGGCGGACAACTGGCGCACACCGGGGCCCCGGTCAGTGGCAGAAACCACCAATGCAGTGGCGAACCCGAGCCTTTAGGGGACAATATCCAATAAGAGG
This sequence comes from Lepas anatifera, assembly GCA_034440635.1. Lineage (NCBI taxonomy): Eukaryota > Metazoa > Arthropoda > Thecostraca > Lepadidae > Lepas > Lepas anatifera. The sequence goes on along the minus strand of JAOTON010000484.1, from coordinate 1,129,787 downwards.
CACGATGGGGCCAACCACGGAATATATTTTGCGCGGGGAAGCACACGAATTTTCCCTCCTATACCGTCCTGTGCTGGGTGCGAAACATAAGCTCATTGGCTGCCGGGCTCCCCTCACCTGCATGTTTATTTAGACAGGATCGGTAAAACGGCGATACAGTGATACAACTGTTGGAGGTTTCATTAAAATAATATTTTCAGATACCGTCAGAAGAGGGGACAGTCGAGCCAAGGTGGATCAAGGGTAAAGGAATGCAGGTCCCCCTCAGACCCTGGCGTCCCTAAAATGATCACACATTCCTCTAAACGGTCGATGGCACTCCGAAATGTCACTTCCACCCCCCCCAGGATGCAAAACGGCACCCCGCCAAGGATTTGGCACCCACCGAAAGCTTACCGGCCAAAGTGGCACCCAATTGCGGATGACGTCCCACCCCCGGCAAGGGACCCCACGGTGATCCGGATCCCCTATGTGGGGCAGGCCCCAATTTCATTAAACATCGCGATTTAAGAAACAATAGGAAAACGGGCATTGTGGGCAGCATTTGCGAAGGTCTCAAGAAGCCGAACCGACGAGGTTTGTTTTTAGATGGGAAATTTTCTCAAGGGTGCGGTCACGGCTCTATCACTGTTTCGTCGGTGGCGGCGATTATTTATTATGGGACAATTGCTCCAACTAAATGAGCTTAATTCCGTCCACAGAGAATTTTTAAATTTTCAGCTGAGAACCTTGTAGAGTCTATTTCTCGGGAGCAAAAACTGTGCCTCGCTGACTAAAACACGCAGTCGTCTCCCCAACGAACGGCAACCATTGCTTTAACGGGGAGGATTGAGTTTCCATGAACTGGCCCTAGACGACACACACGGTGCAAGCTCATAGCGTTTGCGATAGTCTCTAACAAAAATGTTGGGGAGACACGCTCCAGCTCTCAAAGAAGGCGTTACCAACCCACCCTGTAAGGGAGATTTGGTCATTCATCATCATACCTATTCAGAGAATCTGCCGGACATGAACCCAGGGTGAACCCGGGGAGTTGAGCCAGGAATCAGCGCTAGGTTTCTTGCGGCCTTTGGCAGCACCCCACTGTCGGAAGGATAGATCATATTTTAGCGAAAATATTAGATAATTTGTAGCAGTATTACAAAGGTATAAAAGCCTATGTAGCAGCTTTAGCGGTGATAGTGATCGTTTTGAGAGTATCATTAGCGGTAAAATTGGTCAGGATGGATCTAGGCGGTAGTTTTGGTGGGACAAACAAAAATCGAAACGCAAGAAAAACGTCGCGCAGTGAAAGCTTTGCAACAATCAACTAGCCGGCAGGTTGGGGGGCGGGGAGTGGGGAGTAAATATAAGTCGAAAACAAAACAAACAGGCGTCACTGGGTAAATAGTGGCCACAAAATGCTTGCTTGATATCCAAGGATCATTCATCCAAATACGATTTTAAATATCAAGAGGACCAGGCTCCAATATCACACTGAAGTTGACTGGTTCTGTTTGAAAATGATTTCTTCAGTTAAAGCTCCAACACCTTGCTTATGAACTTAAAAGGAGCCGGGGAAAAGGTCGACAGCTTGGGGAGGGGATAACATTATGGTTTTGCTCGAGCTTTTTCGTTCGGGGAGAAAATACGTATTGTCCCCCTCCCCTTGGGTCCTCCATTAGAACTGGGTGCTGTTTGAGGGGTCTCGTTGCCACGTGCGACCACCGAGGGTAAAAGGCAGGAATAGTGAATGTTTCTCTGATGAAATCCACCAACTCGAGAGCACTACCTCGAAATTTAGCACGACATTGGTTCCAGCTATTATTGATGTTAAAATTGTTCGATGTGTCGCGAAATGAAAAATTTTAGGATAAATATTGTTTACATATTCTGGTTGGGCGAAACCAGAATATTACCCGGGGACCTTGCAACCAAAGCCACCTTTAGCGGACGCAGGGGGCATTCCGGTCATGGCCCCCAAAGCGCTGAGGGGGCCAAACTATCTTTCCCCCAAACGCCGGATAAATTTTTGAAAAAGGTGTGACACCTAAGCCTGTAAGCAAAACAATATTCGATTCCCCTCCCCAGAGAGCGATCATGCACTGGAGGGTAGCTTATACAGATCTGTCGAGCACTGAAAAAGGTGTTTACAATAGGTATGTAGAGCAAAAATCTTCCCCCACCCCCTTCCCCCACAGGAGGACGGCAGACATGGGTTTGCCCCCAAAACTCGGGTCTGCGACGCCCCTGAAGCCTACGCTGCTCCCTTACCTGAGAGGGTATATACCAACAAGACTAAAATTGGACTGAAACGAATGTTAAGCTAGTCGATTCTGGTTTAGCCGAGAGATTATTATCAGTATATTGTTTTGGGATATCATTGAGTTTAAATCTTTAGCCTCGATAAATTTTTGAGAACTCCCCAGCCTAATATTGAGCCCCTTGGGCTAAAGGGTGTTTTAAGCTCGTGCAATCTTTCGAAAGCCTAGCTGGCTCAGAGGCCCCTAACTATCGTGCATCCTTAGCTGCCATCTCAACTTAACGTATCTGCATTGGTTTGGTCGCCCGAAAGAGGCACATAAGCATTTATCACTAACTTTAAGAATTGTTGGGGTTTAACGACGCACCAACTGCCAGGGTCATACGGCGTCCCAAACTCTCACCCTGTTGGAAGGGATTTTGGGGATCAGATCGACTTATTCAGAGGCTCCGCCGGGCCAACCGGACCGGTGGCTTAGAAGACAAGGTACTATCCACTAAGCCACGTCATCCCCTTATCACTAACTTTATACGATATTATACGTAATAAATAATTTTTGGGCTTATCGATGCACCAACTGCCAGTGTCATATGGTGTCGCCAACTTTTTACTGTTGAAAAGATATCCCGGGAACCAGCTTGCCCTTGTTCAGGAAACCGCCGGGCCTTGAACCCGGGTCGGCTGGGTGGAATCCAGCTACGCTGACCACTCCAATACAGCGTCTCTAGCATTTAATTGGAATTGAAGACATCCCTCTATCTGAATACTGATTTGTGCAAATCAGGATATATTTGAATATAAGCTGATGACCATTGTTGGTTGGCAGCCCCTACCAATGGTCCCTAGCCTTTGGAATGTTTCCCTAACTGGCAAACAGTACCCCTCTAGCTCGAAATACCTGAAGGCCTTTCCCGTTTGGCAAGGGTTAATGTGACCTTTGAGGAAGGTCGTTATGAGCACATAACCAGGCAAGCAAGGGCAAGGTAGGAAACCGAAGAGCCTAATAAAGAAAACAATAGCTCTTTTTCGATTCATGTAATGTTCCCTTTGTGCCCATCTCCCAGCAACATGAGAGTTGGCGACACTATATAGCCTCAACAGTTGGTGTGTGAAACCCCCAAAGCTGCTTTGAACCCATTTTCTTCCTTTGTCCCTGGAAAAATGCGAAAACAAGCAAGACCTGAATGTGTGTATTTCGCTCTGGACACATGAGCAACAAGAAGACATTGGAATAAAATTCAGGCAGAATATCTGCTCCTAATTTCGAAACATTTCAAATAAATATGAGGATTCAGTACTTGCAAGTCGATAGTTTTAGTCATTTTTAGTGTAGTGGCAGGTTTCGACTCATTACCTCATGCATTTATCTACCATTTTTGTGATTGAGACCCCATTAGCCAAACGGCACTTTTTCATGCTCCCTTCTTGTTCTTCATAAGGAGTTTTAGCGACCTAGCGTTCATGAATTGTAGCCAAATATGTTAATCATTTTCATTTTAACCATTTTCTGGTCCATAAGTCCTGATTACCATATAATAAAGAGATATTTATTTATTTATTTTGCAGCACAATGTTGACAATACTATCAGCATAATTCACAACAGGAACAGACACCCATGGAACAGGCATATATGTTAAACCTGATAAACAATTTGAATTCAAACTTACCCCACAACCCCAGGCCATTCCATTGATAAGCTAAGCGGGAATATAAAGGAAAAAATATGCCCATATACATAATTTTAATCGCCTTGGTGCTCTTCCCGGCCCCATCCTCATTTTTGGCGAGTTATTCGGAGCCGATTTAAATGAGAGACTAGTCGACTTACACCAATTTATGGTTATCAGCCTGACAACTTATAACTGTAAATTGATAACAGTTCAGTTCAGGTGAACGAGTTTTAACGTGATTTCCACGCCCATGTGGGTCATTTTTGTTTTTCTTAGATAAGAACGACAAAGCAAGGGAAAACGCGGCTCCTATAGCAGGCCTAGGTCGAGTTTCCTCCTCATTCAAAAGCTCTTCGAAATAAAAATTTCCCAGATATCGTTTAGTTATTTTGAGATCATGTCAGTAATGACGCTACCAGGGATCACCGAAGGTCATATTTTCGAGCTTGTTTGTGTTCATATCTTTAGAACAAGACGGCAAGGGGCTTCCAGCGCCATTTCTATTTTCGTATCACCTTTGCCTCCTGAGTTAACAGGGCGAAGGGAGATGGACTGACGCCCCACGTCGTAGTGGGTGCGAAAAGAGGCCAGGTGATGTCTGGTTGACATGCTTGGCTTTTCCTATTATTATCCATTGCACCTGACTGGATTCAGCCAAATCAAAAATTTCTTGTCGTCGTCTTCACCCTCCCCGGAAAGGGGTCTGAACACCCTCCCTCAGGTTTTTCCAACTGGGCGTAAAAATGCCGGCGCGAAGCGCCGCCGTACTTGGCGCACCCTATCCGTAATTAATTCTTCAACATTTTCTAGAATTTTACGTTTGCACCATCTCAGGTCAGGTCAACAGTGCAGGTCAAGTTACCTCAACTCCAAAAAGTTTAAGATTTCATGAGTAGGAACGGTGTGAATCTGTCTTCTTAAAACTCATATCACATAATAGCCCCATCAATTAGCGCAAAACATATTCCGGGATTTTACATATCGATGACCTAGGATCAAATACAGATCATGACCTCTCCATTGGAAATGCATGGGAAAACAAAAATTGAGGAAATGGTTTTATTTCTGTTGATATGTAGTTGAATACCTTCACATTCTCCAAATCGTAGTAGCTTAAGCCCCTCTCCAGGCTCATGGTGCAAGTTTGGACCTGTGATCTCTGAGAGGTCATCTTGGATTGCTTAAACCGCGCCCCAGTGGGCCTACGAGCCATCTTTGCCCTGGTGGGAGGGGGTGTTTGAACACCCCCTCGAACTCGGCCTCTACGTGGGATAGCGAAAAAAGCGAACGCTGTTGGATAGTTCATACAAATTCATGAAGAAATTAAATTTGTCACTTTTTGGCTCAGGTCAATTTTGAGGTCATGACAGGTCAAAGGAAGTGGGATTTTGAGTAGAGTTTTTGGTATCTAGCGTCTGGAGAGTTGAGTAAGACACCATTCGCTTCCTCTCGTCACGGAAAATCGAATGATGAATCAAATCGGAAAATCGAACGAGCCATACTAGGTCAAAACTTAAAAATGACCAGACCTCAGCTCAGGGTCACTTTTAACCTAGCATAGTCAATATGCAATCAATCGACTCGCAATAGCAATCTGAACGCAATGATATCAAAATAAAAGCTGGATCATTTCATGCAGTTATTGACATAAGTCTGAAAACTGCTTAAATAGCCCCAGATGACCTCTCAGAGGTCACAGGTCAAAAATTGCAACAGGAGCCTGAAAAGGGTCCCAGGATACTACGATTTAGGGAATATTGAGGTTTTCTCAGCTGTTGAGTACACAAATACAGCCCAATTTCTGTTTTCCCATGTATTTACAATAGCGGGGTCATCGTCCGTAGTTGACCTTAGGTCATCGATATGAAAAATCCCGGAATATATGTTGTAGCACTCGGTGGGCCCATTATATGGAATAAGTTTTAATTCGATAAATTCACCCATTTCTTACTTATGCCGCTTAAACATTTTTGGAGGTGAGGTCACCTGCACTGATGACCTGAACTGAAATGACCCAACCTTAAAATTTGGGGAAAAGTTGCGGAATCAATCAAGGATAAAGTGTGCTAAGTACGGCGGCGCCTCGCGCCGCCGTTTTTCGTGCCGCCGGAAAACACCCGAGGGGGTGTTTAAGCACCTTCCACCGGGGCGAGGGTTAAACAGGTAGACTTGGGTCAATAATTTCGCAGGAAATGATGAAAAGTTTTTTATTTTGATACCATTACGTTTGGATTGTTATTGCAAGTTGATTGATATGCATATTGATTATGCTAGATCAGATAAAGACTTTGACCCAGCTTTAGGTCACGTTACTTTTATGATTTCATGTAGTATAGTCATATTATACATGGTTCAATTTTCCGTAAAAGAGGAAGCCAATGGCGCCATACAGTTTATACTAACTGAATTCAGTCAGACGATAGGCCCCATAAACTCCTCTACACCCTATCACATTTTTTACCTGTCATGACCTAAATATTGACCTGAGACAAAAAGTGAGTAATGTAGTTTCGCGATAAATTATGAACTATCTACCAGTGTTCGCGTTTCCCTCTATCCTGCATAGGAGCCGGGTTCGAGGGAAGTGTTCTCCCCTACAGCAAAAGATGGCTCGGACACCCACCGGGGCGGGAGTTAAATAACAAAATTCGGCCACAGGGTGCCGTTTTAAACCCCATGAACTCTAGTCCCCCAGAAAAAATATTTCAGCAGTGATCCTGTGAGCCTTATGAGGCTGGAAACATTGTTTGAAGCCATAACTCAGACATACCCAGTCTTGGACTCCGTGCCCAGGCGCCTCGGTCACTGGACGGACCGCCTGGGGCTAGACACCTGCGAGACAGTACTGATCACCTCGGTTCAAAACACTGTGCCCCCTGCCTGCCACACACTATTTACTACGTGTGGCCTTGCACCTGTCGTTGTAAACACGTAGCAATCACGTGACCCAGGTATGCGTGCCAGTCGAGCAAAGGGTCGGGGATTATCAGCGGCGGTGGCAAGTCAGCCGAAGACTACCCCGTCAAAATGCGGCAAAATCAGTAATTGTGTAATATTTTCTCACGCAGATGTCAGATTAGGAAATAATGGTAACCACTGGAAAGCTCTTGCAAAAATACATAAGAAGAACCCGTTTATAAAGCTATAGACGCCATAGGTTGCGAGATATTCATCCTAAACCGGTCGAGCCTAGTCATTGCAATTTCAATTGCGGGGACTGTACGTTGTCAACTTCATCTTAATTTTTGTTAGCTTTTTTCGCATGTTGAGTGCCAGTTATCAAAAGTCGTAAGAGGGCAAGATATTACCTGTTGAAAAGTTTTTACAAGATAAGTCGACTAAAGCCCATAAAAATTCCAATGGAATGTCTACATAACGAGTTACAGGAAGTTCAGGTTTTTGCTAACTTGTCCTTTCCAACTCCTTTGCTAAATTCTATATCATGCAACAATAAGTGTTCTCAGCTCCAAAGTACTCGAATCACAGAAGTATCTTTTTTGCTTCCATTCGCGGTTGAAGTGCCCAATGATTTTCTGAAGGTTCACACCTCACAATTCTACAGCAGTCGTAGAATGAAGGGGCAATTCCTTATCCCAGGTCTCGGCAGTACCTACCCACTGGGTTGGTCTTCCCAGAGCGCATTGAATGCTATCGGGAAAGTTGCAAGTGTTCGTTTTATCGTTTTACATTTCGCTGTCAATGGTTTTTCGTTAACTCTACTTGTGTCGAAATATTTCGTATTGTTGATGTGATTATGTCATAAGAAGATGAGCACAATTAACACTAGAAATAAACGCTCCGGCCTTTGGCTGGGTGTTCGGATCTTTCCTCGCGTAAACATAAGCTGAAATGTGCCGAGCATAAGGACTTGTTGCTGGGATTAGGTCAGATTTTTCAGGGAACGAGCGGAAAGAACACCAGAAATAGATCATCCGGCCGGACCTGAGTCGTCGATCGCTCAGCCTACCCCTCCCCTCCCCCCTGAGTCTGATCTCCAATGAACGCGACACGCCCTAAGAAACGTGCCTTCTGCCGGTGACATTCAATCAACTTCCTATTTCCAGGGAAAAACATTAATAGATAACGTATGCCTACCTGAGAGTAAGCTGAAATCTGACGACGACCTCCAGGAATTTTGCTGACAACATCAAAAACAGTGTATGTGAATGCAAGCAAGGCAGCTTTACTAAGCAGAAGAGAAGTAAAGGGGTTCTTTTGAAAGCAGATGCTGTTCAATGTTGCAGTTTGTCAATGCCCCATTGATGAAAGCAGGAACACGGATGTCGTGTACAAACATCGGGTGGAGGCATTCACATCAGATGCGTCTGTTCTCGGGAGGACAATTCCGAAAGACAAACTCGATATTACCAGAGACCAAGGCCTGAAATTGGGACAAATGGTATTATTGTTCTGGGCTGGAGACAGAACCCCAATGCTGCGAATGGAGAAGCGATTAAAGTAGGTTTTGGTATTTTCTAGGGCTTGAGGTGCGCGACTGCATTCCATCACCGACAGTATTTTTCCAAATTATTGGGCTAGAAGATGTGACGCGGAAAACTCTGAAAGGTCGATTCCTTTTCTCACGCAGAATTGGTTGTTCTTCATGTCCGTTCTGCTCATTTTCATAAAATGGAAAGACTTCTGCGGAACAAAGTTCAGCACGGCAAAATTCAGGAGTATTTCATGCGACTGATTGCTATCCACAAACCATGATAATCACCACACCTCTCCCACTATAAATTCGATGTGTGCTGATTAGATTCCCGTATAGACAGGTATTTCAGGGTCCTAGAATAGGGACCTCACATTTATTTTAGAACTGACGCAAAACTATGGCAGCCTGAACATCCAATAAATCTTCGTGTTCTACCGTAACCGGACGTCCATTAGACTGTTGTGATTCGGGTTTCTCGTACCGGAAAACACTGTCTGCTTATAATTGTTGGGGTTGAACGACGCACCAACCGCCAGGGCTATACGGCGCCGCTCTCATCCTGTCGCAAAGTATTTGGCGGGCATGTCGACTTATTCGGAGGCTCCGATAGATAGGCCATCCACTAAGCCACCCATCCCCCACTTTGTCTCTTAACATTGTTTTCATCGAAGGACTTGGAAACAGCAAGGCAGCAATATATTCAGTCCCCTCGAACTTATTTAGTAAACATAAATTTTGAGGTTTTGACAAGCTTCGATTGATCTTTCTCGCCCAGCATTTTACAGAACGCAATATTTTACCCATTTAAGACTTTTGAAAACTGGCTTCACCGAATGTGGAAAACCATAAAATTAGTATTTAGAATTAACCAAATTAGTAACCCTAGACTAATGAACGCCCCTAAAATTAACACGCGCATTGACGGGGGCGGGTACCCGCCCCCCCTCGGGTTTTTCGAAAATAGCAGAAAAACGGCGGCGCGTAGCGCCGCCGTACTTGGCATACCTTTTCCCTTATCATTTTTACAACTTCAGTGAAAATTTTAAGGTTAGGTCATCTCAAGTCAGGTCACCAGTACAGGTCAAGTGACCCGACCTAAAAAAAAGTTTAATATAGCATAAGTCGGAGCAGGGTGAACTTATCCAATTGAAACTCATATCACATAATGGCCCCACCGAGTTCTCTAAAATATGTTCCGGTATTTTTTATATCGATGACCTTAGGTCAGGTACGAGGCACGACCTCCCCATTGGAAATACATGGGAAAATGGTTTTTACGGAATAACTCAGTAACGGATGGTGATAGAGCATTTATTTTTGCTGCATTAGACTTGCCTGGGCTTTGCGGTTCTAATGATATGCATTTTATATAATTTGACCCTGACCTGACCTCAGGTCAGGTCAAATCCTTGATTTGACGTAGCAAGGTCAATTTATATATAATTCGATTCGGCTTGCTGTGAGGATTCATATAGTTCAAGTCGTTTTGCTATATCTTTACTTGTTCAGATGTAATGGCCGAAAAACTGAATTTACATGTTATCCTTATGACGGCATGTTTTGACCTCTCGTGACCTTAAATGTGACCCGACAAAAAATTGGTTCAAATGTTTTCGATGGAGAAATGGATGGGCAGCCCAACGCCGTTTACCGTTTTTCGCTACCTACCGTGGTTCTTGAGATCTTAGGGGGGGCGGCCGTCAATGCGAAGGTGGCTCAGACCCCCGTCAATGCGCGTGTTAAGATCGAAAACCGCCGAATAAAGCACAATTTTGTGATACTATTTAATATTATTTCCAGATTTAGTATTAAATATACTTGATTAGATTAATATATCCAGATTTAGTATTAAATATGACGACTTAGCACGCTCGAATGCATAAAAATACTGATGTGGAATTATTTTCGAACATTTGGTATTTTCGCCCCAGCTTTATATACTTTCTAGCTCAGAAGAAAATAACTGAACAAGTTACGGTCGTCTATCAGTCTGCATGGCCAGCGACCATTGGCGACCGACAAAGCCTGGCCAATTCTAGGCATACTTACATTCAATATTTTAACCTTCGCCCGGATGGGGTTTTTTAGACCCCTTCGGGTTTTCTCGAAGTGACATAAAAACGGCGGCGCGCAGCGCCGCCAAACTTAGTCTAGCTGTTCCTTCATCATTTTTACATCTTTCCGGAAAATTTTAGCTCTACGTCATATTAGGTCAGGTCACCAGGCCAGGTGGTGACCTCACCTCAAAAATTCTTAGGACTGCATAACTAAATGGAGGGTTAATCGATCAAATTGAAACTCGTAACACATATGGGGTCCACCAGGAGCTACAACATATGTTCCGGGATTTATGATATTAGTGACCTAAGGTAATGTACAGAGTATGACCTCCCCATTGGAAATTCATGAGGAAAATCACGAAATGAGCTTTTCTCAGTAAGTATGGATGGAATCAACTTCAAACATCGGTTACGAATTGCTCTTAGCCCATTTCTGATGTTGATTCAAAAATTTTGACTTGTGACTTTTGAAAGGTCACCTTAGGTCAAATAAACATTTTTTGGTGCTTTACTGTATAAATTTTGAATAAACAAAGATATAACTTGTATTTTGTCACCAAAGTGATTGTTTGGTCACTGCAAGTCAAATGATATGCATCATGACTATGCCAGGTCAAGTGGGGTCAAACTGGTGACCTGGGTCAGGTCAACTTTTAAAATGGACCTGACATAACAATATAGAGAATTGCAATGTTCCATCAACTATGGCTGTATCTTGTTTGGCTTGGGAGCTATTATCGAAAAAGGAAACGCCCTTATGCATGGGTGGCTATGGACATTTCCAAGAACATTCCCAATGTTCAGTGACCTGCAGCTGCCTAGGCTTTGACCTGACCCGAAAATAATTGTCAGAGAGCAATTCAGAGCTTTCGAATGGTGTTCAAAACATTTTTCTAGCTATCATAGTTTATGAGATATATGAGGTTTTCTTTGTACACCTCATATTAGCAATTTTGACCTATTTTGACCTCTGGTGCCCTTGATATTGACCTGACTAGAAAAATGACCGAAGTATTCTCGATATCATTTTAAAGGGCTTTCGAATGCTGTTTTGCGCTTTTTTCTAGGTCTCTTAGTTTTTGAGATCGTGGGGGTCTTTTTTAGCCCCCCCCCCCACCAGGGCGAAGGTGGCTCGTACCCGCCACCGGGGCAAGGGTTAAAGAAGGAACGTGGACACAATGATAAATGATATCATCGAGAATTTGGTAGGCGGTTCTCCTACACTGCCCCGACGCCTTGTGACACCAACAGTATTGGCTTTGTGAGGTGTAGATGGGTTTTAAATGGGAAAATGTTATGATGTATATTAAACATAGTCATTATATAGATATAATGGTTCAATGACTAGGTAGGTACGGTTATTTTGCTACCATCAAACACTTCAACTGGTTTTATAATAATCTACACCCTGCATTAGTTTCCGTTTGATAACAGTGTGTGAATTGACGAAATTAATAAAGTAGTGCAAAGTTCCGAATCTCGTGCAAAAAAAACGAAACTGCGCTGGATCCCGAAAGGCGTTCCCTGGAAATGTTAGAGCAGGATTCTGGTGTTGGGATAAGTGCAGCGTTTTAAGACGTTCCCTGGAAATGTTAGAGCAGGATTCTGGTGTTGGGATAGGTGCAGCGTTTTAAGACGTCCCGGAAATGTAGAGCAGGATCGGTGTTGGGATAGGTGCAGCGTTTTAAGACGTTCCCTGGAAATGTTAGAGCAGGATTCTGGTGTTGGGATAGGTGCAGCGTTTTACCAACGTGACAATGAGTACCAACACATCGTCAAAATGATGTAGTTTGATGTAAGCGCGAGTAGTGACGATGGAACATGAATTCCTGTGTCAGACAGGTGGAGGGGCACACATATTAGTGCCGACTAAGACCAGCTTATTCTTGTAATCATGAGACGGTGGTAATCCGGAAAATATTAGTGGTCTGGCTGGTGGCCTTGCGGAAACACAAACATCCGAGGGACAATCTGGCCTTCAGTTTTATCAACCAGGGTGAATAACAAGTTCACTGTGACGCAAACAGGGCGCTGACGTTTTCGGACATGCCACACTTTTTTCACTTATGTCACCTCCATGGACGTCACTAAGTCGGTGACAGATGTTGGTTGTATTTTTCATCACAACGCCTTGCGTGACAAGCCTTCATAAACGATTCATAGTTACGATGCCGGAGTGATTACTCGGCTAATCCGTGTCACTCGATCCGCGGGTCGTGCCTCCTTCTTGAAACCACTCTCATCATTCGGAAGGAGCCGCTAGGTGCTGGCTGTGTACAGAGCACTATAAGCGGCCCATGTCGACCGCTGTAAATCAACGCTGTGTGTGTTTTATGTATGCTTCCTGCCAATTAGTTGGGGTGTAAGCTGGAAGAATTGACCAGCGCTCTGCTAATATTGGAACAGGCGGTGGCATTCCCCTTTAGTGTCGCCTCTACAGATCGATCATGGGCCATATGGTGTGCTGAATGCGAAAGAACGGAGCAAGGCTTTGCTGAAAAGTTGTATCCCGTGGGTACGTCTAACTTGTATCGTTTGAAGTTGCCGCACCTGATTCCGGGACTTGTGAAGGCGGATGAGGAGCGGTCTTGAACATCGGCGTATTTGCGATGACAAATATTTTAAAGTTCTGGGAACATACTCGGGTGGAGGGAATTAAATTATGTATTTATGTGGTGTAGAATTAGAAATTTAACACGCGCATTGACGGGGGGCGGGTACCCGTAGAAATGTTTGCCTGACTCATTCTTGCGAAACTGTCTTGTTTATTCGTTTTATCGTGATTCATGTATGTGTCTTTTTTATGTGTTTTTGATGTGATTTTACTATTTATACTAACGAAGGTGCTTTGTTATCGAAACGTCCATAAAAAGATTATTATAAAGTAAATTAATAAAAAGTATTAGGTCTCTTCATGTATATATATATATATATATATATATATATATATATATATATATATATATATATATATATATATATATATATATATATATTTATCATATATTTATTCAGCCTGGTGAGACAAACTGGCTGAACTCTTCAAAACTTGTACTACGCAACCGTTCAGATTGAGTATAACAATTGTACTGACGTTCTTCATCTGGAAATTGACTTGTATCGAGGTTGAGGATGGCCTCCGAAGGACTGTTTTCTACGTTGCAGGTGGTTAGCGGCTCCAGCGCCGGGCTGCTGGAGCTCTTCACTGTGTCTCAGACCTGCGGCTCCTCTGTTCAGCCGCCGCGGCACCAGTGACGCCCGGGCCATCACCTGCGGCTCCTCTGTTCAGCCGCCGCGGCACCAGTGACGCCCGGGCCATCACCTGCGGCTCCTCTGTTCAGCCGCCGCGGCACCAGTGACGCCGGAGCCATCACCGGTGGCTGGCAGTGGGAGGCGTCTCCTTTAGCGGCATCATCTTCGCGGCAGCTGCTCCTCTAAACATCAGTCGATAACACCGCCTGGCGGGCGTCCGCGAAACAGGTGGAGGTTCGAATACCGGAAAGAAGAGCGTTCGGGAATCGCTCCGTCGAGGTAAGTATTATTAATTGCCAGCAAAATTAGTATTATTAATGCCAGCAAAATTAAGTGTCTCAAGAATGGAGGAGGGGCGATGACAACGATGTCCTGATCTATACTTCGTTCCGTGCACCCGTCCCGATTCCCATATTCATGTCGTTCGCTCGCATGTTTGGTTGTAGTTAAATGCTGAGAAATACCAAGATTTCCGAGGGGTTTCTAAGTCCTAAGCCGTTTTGGTCACATGTTTAGTTACTCCTGGAATGAAGGCAAAGAAAACTCTTTGTTTTTGAATGTCTGGATGTAAACTATTCCTCACTCATTGAAATACCAGATGCCAAATGTGATCAATTCGCTATAGCTATATGGTTCCTGATCATCGGGGGAGGGGAGGGAGGGGGGAGGGGGGTTGGCCCGGTATGGCAGGTGCAATGTGGAATTGGGCTGGAGTCGGTGCCATGATGTCGGGGGTGGTTTGGCATTACGGAGTGCCGCCACTGTGGGAGCGTGTACCAGTGGCGCGTGAAGCGGCTCCGGGGACGCCTCGAGCGGACCAGACATGGCTGTGGACCGCTTTAGACGTTGTTGCGTACCGTCTTTTTGTAAACTGTGGATCACGTCGGCGAAGAGTTGCATCTCAAATACAGCGCTCAGCTGTCTGTGTGGAATGGTGGAGTCCTGCGTCGATGCTCTGGTGCGCGCGCCATTGTCACAGGGCACAGACTCTGTCTGACTGGGCTTTCTTCCGTGTTTTGTATGAGGCCAACGCCAGTATCAGGGTTGAACTGTAACGCAAACTGGGTCCAACTCGAACCGATGATAATGGCCTGTGCAACGATGTTAAGACTGTAATGGGTACAAATTCAAGCACGACTGGAAAGTTGTGTTTGTCTGTAATTACCGCATTCGCCTTTGATCCGCTGGTATATCCTGCCTTTGATCTGGCGGCGGAGCATAGCCCGCGCAACGGCGTGGAAGCTATTGTATCCTCGGGTTTAAAGTCTCCAGGGATGAACTTCGCTGTACTATTGAATGCCCGGCTGAAGGAGTGCCACTAGAAGCGGATGTAATAACTCCGTGTCGGCGTCGGGAGGTGCTCGCTGCGATGGAAATGTTGACGTAACAGGGGTGCGAGGAGGTAGTCAGCCCGCCGCCGTGTTTTCGGCGCCTTCCAATACACAACCCCCGACAGACGACTAGCGTTTTATACACGGCTAATTGTGTGAACTAATTGATAGGTTTCTTAAGCGTAGCGCGGGACTTCCCGCGATAGGTTTCTTAAGAATAGCGCGGTACTTCCCGTCGCAGGAGTGTTTCCTTTTTGAGTGATGTCGGGATTGGTTTACACTGGTGAGTTCTGCGACTTAACACGCGCCCCGCAGGGGTCCCTGGCGTGACGCGCCCCGCTGGGAAGGGCGAATTTCGCCCCCCTTCGTATCTCATTTCTTAGGAACGCTAAAGGCAAAGTACGGACGGAGTTCGAAAGCTCTTGACAAGACGAAGAGAAATTATAAGGATAATTTTTATGTCAGGTCAATATTGAGGTCAGCACAGGTCAAATAAGGTTCCATAGGCTTACAGTAGAGCAGTGTACGTTTCTCTCTCTAGATCTGTACTCAGGGGAGCTAGAGCAAATCTTTATGCATCATTGGATTCCTCTCATCACGGCGAATCGAATGGTGTATAATATGACCTTGTTAGGTCAAATGGTGAAAATGACCTGACCTCGAGCTAGGTCAGGGTCACAGAGTGACTGACCTGGTATAGCCATGTGACATCAATCGACTCCCCGTGACAATGAGGTCAGATGGTCAAAAACTCAAGTTTATGCTCAAGACGATGGTAAGAATAGACGGTTTGAGGATTTCCAGCTTTATCTATCCAGTATTTACTGAAAACGAGCCCATTCCATTTTTCACTATAGACTTATAATGGGGTGACCAAAAGATTGACCCCACCCTATGTCAACAATATCGAAATTCCGAGATAGCAGATTTCTAGACCCTTATGACTTCATCATATTGTGAAAGTTTCAAACTGATCGGTTGACAGATGCTCCTTAGGCACTGATTCAAGCTCGTGATTTTGGGTTTTGAGATCAGGTCACTGGACCTTGAATAGCTCCCTGACCTGACATGACCTAAAAAATTTGGTCAGATGCACGAAATCGATCAGGGATAAGGTACTGTAAGTTTCGTTGTTCTGCGTCCCTTTGTTTTTGCGTTATCCGGGGAAAACCAGGAGGGGGCGAATTTCGCCCCCAGCGGGGCGCGTGTTAATGCACAGAGAGCAGGCACGAGTGCATCTGAGAGTGGCTCCATTCTGGCCGCTTCACTGGTAAGGAGACCGAAGGTGGGAGCCCGGTAATCCAGGTGCACTGGGGCTGACAGAAGTCTGTTAAATGGCACTGTTCTGTTCTCCACACACCTGGCGGGGTGCGCCCGGGCCGCAGGTCAGGCGTCCTGAGAATGGCTGGCGGCAGGGGCGGCGAATACCCCAGTATAGCGCTGTGTCGGCAGTCCGCGCCGGTCAAGTTTATTACTTTTGGTGAAAAATATGGCAGAAAAACGAAAATCATCTTGAATAGTGTAAGTTACTGAAAATGACAAGTCGGCCTCCTTCACTTCAAAAAACACTATTCAGTCCATCGAAGGCTCGCAGTTTATGCGTTCAGTACAACCCCAAAAATAAGGAAGCCGGGGTGCAAATACTTGCGCCCCTTTTAGACCATCCAAATCACCTATTGATAGAAACCTGGTTACTAAAACAACTGATATTAAACGCCAATTGTGTTATATATTACTTACGCGGGCATAGCGATGCACGGTGATACAGGCAGTGCATAAGACAACGAGACACGGGTGCAGACTTCATTACAGCACACATACTGATTACAGCACATGGAATGTTTCATCCCAGTATCATTACCAAACAATGCAACATCTAGGTCTGTAAAAGCGTCTACATCATGTTACCATCGCACGCTTCGCCTTTCCCGTAGGTACGTGCCCCGCATGATCAGGGGCGACGCTGATGTGCCGTGCGAAACACGACATTCAACACATATCGACAGCGAGTTCTCTAACATTCATACTTGTACAGCACTCTCATAGTCAGCAAATAGCGACACAAACACGATAAATTAACCTCGTTAGCGCCGTAGCACAACAGCGAACAATCACATCGCCGGAATACATATCTGGCGTCCGCCCACGTGACACCTCCGACAGTCCGTGACTGAGCTGACGCGTCACAAGCGTCCCAGGGGCAGGAAGAAGGAGATGTCGTCGCCGGTGCGGCCCCAGGTGGTGCGCTGCGTCTGGTAGATGAGCTGCCAGGCGATCAGCACTGCCAGCCAGACCGTCGCGCCCGCCGCCGAGTATATGACGTCTGCGTTCACACGCTTCGTCACGCCAATCGCCTCAACACGACTCGCCCTTCGAATGAAGACATTATCACAAGTAACAAAACGGAGGATTGTAAATTCCATGACATATAAGGAGATATCGCTAAAGTTTGGCGCAATCTATCCAACTGGAAAAAACGATATGGTTGAAAGAACTGGAAAATCGTTATCGGGCCATCGATAAATTAAGTAGCGAGTATTTTTTCACACCCATCTCTCCCGGTCCCCGTGTAACGCTTCTTGACGCCCGTGTGTAACGTTTGATGATGCTGTGACAGACTCCACAATCCCCTTTGCGTTTAATTTATGAACAGCCCTGAATATGAGTTTCAAATCCAATATGCCATGTCAAAAACAACTTTGCTCCATTTTACAACACGGTTGCATGCTGTTTTATCCATTCCACGCGCTGCTTGGCCATCAATTTTTATATCACCCCAGATATTTTATAATACCAAATATAGGACCAAAGGAACGTTTCCAGGGTACCTGAGACCACTGGAGGGACAAGAATATGGAAAAGACAGACATGAAAGTGGATATACACAGCATGTCCATTCTAAATCACTGTACGGAAAACATTTTCAGGTGAGACTGACATTTAACACAGTAAGCTGCTGGCTCATGCAGCAAATTTTATGGGAATTTCCCCAACCCCCATAAGACACCATATTTCGTAATCTCAATTAACCGAAGAAACGTATAGACGTGAACCAATATGGAGCTTCCCCAAACCACACCCTACCATTGTCTACTGAATCTGACAGAGGCCATCATTATCACTTGGCGAAGCCGCAACCGACCAGCGCCGTGCTCCTGAAACTCATCAGCGGTCGCCATTTATTCAGTCAGTTTTAGGGGCCGTAAGTTACCAGTTGAAGCGAATACGCTCAATTTCTGTCCGGATCAAGATGAAACTGATCACTTAGCACACCACTTCTGTCACAAAGGATGGCATCGGCCAGGCAAGAGACCGTTTCTGGAAACCAACACAGGATACCGTTTCAGGAGACCAACTACGCAGGACACTATCTGGAAACCGACCACGCAGGACACCGTGTCTGCCAGGGTCGATATCACTGTCCGCATCGGACACCGTGAGAGAAAAGCTGTGGCGGACCGCTGGCCCCGGAGTGTGCTTTGCCAGAGACGAATAAGCTGACATATAAGAGCTTTTGCCGGGGGTGCGGTGGCGCAATGGTAGCGCACCGGGCTCCCACGCCACTGACCCGGGTTCAAACCTGGGGCGGGAATACTGAGTACGGACTTCATAGTCCCTAATATACCCTTCCAACAGGGACGAAGTTGGCGACGCCATTAACCTGAGCAGTTGGCTCGTCGTAAAGTCTTCTGAATAGTAAAGGCTAGTGAATAGTAAAGGCTTCTGAATAGCATTTGTTGGCTACACCGGGAAGTGGGCGCCGGACTGGAGCGTGACCCTCCTAAACCAGGGAAAGGCGATCTGCACGTCCTGACCCTTAAACAGGCCAGAACGAAACCCGGGTAAGATTGTGGAGGACGGCGAAAAGACAGACTGGCTGGCTCCACTCCAAGTTGGCACACTGTACATCATGGTAACAGGCACGAACTGTCGACAGGCGTGTCGCGTTACCGTCAGAGTGTTTTATACTTGTGCAGGCACTCTGCAGCACGCTCTGGCTATTACCGCCGTGCCTCAGCTGTTAAAAGGTTGTAAGTTAGATCCAATACCAGCAAGGCTGAGGGCGCCGCTCGTTAACCAATAAATATGACGCCGTCCATTAACAGACGAATTATATCACGAACTGGGCCCGCTAAAGAACTCGGAAAGCGTCCATAAAGTCTGCCGAGTGGTGCGATCGAGTCCGCAGCCGCCGGATATCCGACCCGCCACGGCATTGCGATTATATGCAAAGCATGGCGCGAGACAGCATGGTGCACGCGATTGGTATGGATGCTGCGAAAAAATTTCCAACTCCAACAGTTGGTGTAACCATATAGCTAGTTTCTCGAAACATCTCCCCGCTCTCAACGAGGTGAGGATCCTGACACTTGTTACAGAACGTTTCCAATCCCAATAAAAGCAGGGCTAGTAGACTTGACTGAGGTCCAGCCGCACGCTGCATTCCACCAGACCGTTCTGCGCTTAGGAGCGGCCTCGGGCTCTGCTTCGATAAAAGATATCATCCTCTCTTGACTTACCGGAGGAAAAAATACAGCAACAAACTGCATTGCTTAACCTGTGTTAGTACACACGCACGTCAACCACATCATATGGTTGAACAGATGCTAAAAAAACTCGCTTCATTCAAAGTTAGCTTTATCTTCACAGCTGAACTTCATAAACAGGCACGCTCATATAAAAATTTAACGGCTGCATAATGCAACACGTAATGCGACAACGAAGCACATGCGGTACTCAGAAACGACAATATCACTTACAGCGTTTGATCTGGAACTGCTCCGGGAATCTTGGTTTTCTGAAGGCCCACGTGTAGAACCAAATTGCGTTCACCATCCACAAAAAGGGTAAAAAGAAGAAGCCACCTGTAGACGCGATGAAGAACTGGTTTAGAGTCGAAATTCCAGCGCACAAAAAGTCAGAAAGCGACCATTAAATGTTCAATAATGAGATCTAGGGTCGAGCCGGCAACATTATAATTGTCATATGATGGGTAATGACGTGAGTGTATTAGATTTCGCTCTGAAGCAGGCTTGGGACAGGCGCGCTCTTCTCGGCTGTACCATAAACACTGAATAGTTCACACATACAGACTCCTATCTGGTAACCAGACCTCAACTTACCAATAAAGTATTTCTTGCAGATGGTCAGTTTCTCGGCGTTGGACGCTTTACTAAGATTCATATTCGCGCTTCAGACCGGTCCTGAAACAATGCATGTTGCATCAATCCCTGATCAATGATCATCCATTGCGGCCAGTTCCGCCCGCGCAGGGAAAGCTGTTCATCCGTCCTGCGCATTCCAGAAAGCCTCATCGCAAACCTATAGGACACCTCTACAGCCGCGCGAAACCCAGAGATCACTCCTAGCGAGCTCATGCCGCACTCGGCATCCACATTGAAACCTCTGCGCGAGGGTCCCAAACTGCAGGAAGTGGGTCTTCGAACCAGGAAGTGGGTTAGAAAGAGCCACCAGACGGCAAAAAAACGTGGGAGGAATTTTATGAAAAGCATGGTTTTAAGCACATCACGCGTACTGACAAAAAGTTGGACCTAGTAAACTTTAATTTTGGTCTGCACCTGGTTAATTCAGTCCCACTATCACTGGTAGCGTCTAAAGACGCTAAATAGCTGTATGGCCCTGGCGAAACCGTGTCGCTGAGGAATCTCGGAGTGAGAGGGTGGCTGAACGATCTGGGCTTTGATGTCGGGGAGCACACAAGTAACTCAAAGTTGTGAATGTGTTGCTGGTCTATAGGTTAAATGGGAGCAATCATTACACTTCCGTTTCAACGCGAAATTCTTCGGAGTACCCAAATATATTTGGAAAACGGCGCCATTAGAGGGAAGCGGAGGGTAAGGTCGTTATTCTCACGGTATCAAGCTCGATTGTTCGGGAAAATATTTCCAGTGTGGGCGATAAATTTGTGTCACAACACCTTGTTTTAGATTAATCGGACGATATTTTCAAGTTCAGGCCGAGGACCAAATAATCGAGTGGCTGTTTCTGAAACTTTGCGGGAAACACTTCTCGCGCTGCAGGACAATGCTCCATGCTTATGTTCGGTATGCCCAAATTTCGACGGATCATCGAGAAGCCATGATAATAAATAAGTGAATATCATTGGCACACTCGTTTAGCACAAAACCGGCATATATAAGCACATTAATCGAATTATAAATGTTAAGCTACGATAGCTTTGGTACAGACGACATTGATAATACTGACAAAGTCACAGCGCCCTTCAACACGCATCCCGAGTCCTGAAAATATATTCGAAATAAAGAAGACATTGCCGCAACGGAAACTTCATTCAGCTTGAGAATATAACGCTCAGGATTTTCTGAAGAAAAATTGTCGATTTTCTTCTGGCTAGGTTTCGAAGAATCAATCCTATTTTTTATTAACCGCCATTTATTTTTAAGGTTGGGTTCATTCAGTCCTCCCACTCTTAAAAATAGGCCACCATTTCGCAAAGGCTGGAGAGCACTGATCCGGGCGATACAAGTGGAGTTAGCTTGTCGAAGCCGTTTGGCGGAGCTATGAGTATGAATGGAGTAGAAAATACAATTTCTTCTTTCTCTTTAATGATTTAGGTAGGCTTGAAGTAATAACATAATATTTTACATTCTGTTTTATGAGATTTCAAGCAATACCCACTTCTTTAGATCGTACTTCTTATTGCTCTTAAATCACATAGGAAATTTAATTTTGTGATGAAAAGTTCCGGGAATACTGGTTCCCGGAGAGTTCTCACGAGCCATATCCAATCTTTCACATTTCCGGGTAGAGTAGAACACATCCCGACCCGAGTTTTCAGCGCCCGAACTACACCTTGATGTTACAGCCAATGTCCGCGGGCTCCGTAGCGGAGTAATGGACGTCCCGCCCCGACCGCCGTTCCGCGGGTGTATAGTGTAGGAACTCCTGCGCAGCACGAGACTCAACATCAAAGTTGCATCACCGCCGACTATCCTGCGCGTCTGGAGGAGAATTAGCTCGCCGTCGCTGCGTAGGCTCGCAATTGCGCCACTCTTGATAGTTTGCGTCCGATATTTGAACGGTGCTGTCTTCCTCAGTCCCTTGGGTAGCCCTCAGTTGGCATTAAAGGTATCTTGCGCTGGGGAAACCCCCGCCACTGCCTCTCCGTTAAAAAAGGCATGGTGTTGGGGCAGCTATGCAGAATATTCATGAATCGCATGCATATGTAATTTGACATAATTCCAACTGGAGAAAAGGACATGAGAATTCAGTTTACTAGAATATAGAGCTGCATCGGAACAATAAAATCGGTCACGGTTTTCGTTTGGCCATAGCTTCCTATTAAAGTTTCTGGTTGCATAGTGAGCATTAGCCTCATAATCATTGTTGAACAACAAAAGTAACCACAACAAATATCACACCACTTCCCTGTCCAGCCGCACTTTCCTCTTAAACATATATTCCGAAATGCGTGAGGGCAATAATCCAGAGGTCCATGGGACTCTCAGCTTGCTTCTGCTCGGGGAGGATTCGGGGGCTACGTAAGGACAAGGCCGTTAATCCTCGCCCAGGCCGGTCTCGGATTCACCTTCGCCCCAAGATGGGGTAGTTGTGGAATCCTGACGGGAACAGTGTCCAAAATAAA
The DNA here is from genome assembly GCA_034440635.1 of Lepas anatifera. Classification (NCBI taxonomy): domain Eukaryota; kingdom Metazoa; phylum Arthropoda; class Thecostraca; family Lepadidae; genus Lepas; species Lepas anatifera. Next base: position 1,107,169 of record JAOTON010000484.1, on the reverse strand, counting down.
TGGTTTTGGGGTGAACATCCAGATTTGGCTTACTCATCATGCCTTTCGGTTATATTTTTACCCACTTGCGTAACCGATGGCCTTTTACTGCCTCGTGCTCCCAAAATCGTTGAATCATTTCATGGTACAACAATTTAAGATACCCTAATGAAACACGCCGCACTGATTGCGAGACCCTGAGCAAGGGTGAACAAAAGCCCGCCTCAATATCAGTCCCTTTGGCGGCAAGTACAAATGCGGACGGCGATATTTGGGGAAAATTACGGAATCTGATCGATACTTTGTAAGCACAGGTCATCTAGGTCATGTTTTTTAGACCCAGAATAGACGAGAAAATCCGTATTTTGAGCGGGGGCTGTGGATGGCGATAAAAAAGCACAATTGCTTCTGAAAACGGTGATAGAAGTCCCCATCACATGTCAGGACTACCGGAAACTCGACGTCCTGACGAGGCAGTCCGTGATTTCTGACTGTCCACGATTACCTTGTTGTACAGGAATGTAATCCGTGTTTTGGGCCTTACATGCTGAACACCACGGAACGGAGAAAACCAATAGGATAATGCGTCAAGCAGTGCATTGGCCCGGTAAGGAACTGGCCATCGGAAACATGCCCGCGGAATGTCAGCTCTGCCCGCGTCAGTTGCCATCACAGCAAAAAGAGACAAGTCGACGTCAGGAAGCACCCACCCGGCAGTCTCATCGCTGTCTCTCTCTGGGTAGCAGATATTGAGAGCGCTGGGCAGTAGTAGCACAGCACAGAGTGTGGATACGGCGTTTCGTGACTGCATTGTCGAGGTTCTGTAGACACTGCGCTAAGATGAGAGAGCCGACCACAGCGTAAAATTTGGAAGCTCCGGCCGACGAAAAAGAAGAATGAGATTCGAGCAGGTCTGAGATGAGCTTGTAGGAGCTTTGGGAAAGTTTGAGGGGGTGCTGGAATGGGCTTGGAATGGGATGTGATTTGCTCATTAGTACAATTATTATCGAGCAAATTCCCTTTTTTGGCAAAGTTATTTTATGTAATCACAGACTTTTGCCAGAAATTTTTACTTGTCCAAGGTATGAAAATATGTGTACTTTTGAGGACACATGGCCCAGTCTACACAAGGTGACAGAATTGATAAGATCCCGTTGGGTCTTTGGGCAAACCAGTTTGGGGCACCTTTTGCCCATCTTTGTGGCAGGTACTTAAGGAAACCTTGGGGTAGAAAATGACCCTTGGGTGGCACTGACACATTGAGGCCGACATAGAGGCACTGAAAAGAAGAAAAATTAGCAGTGATTGCTGTTTATGGTAGTGGCTGTCCTAAAGTATAAAACAAGTGTGCCCTCATGGAAAGAAGTCTGCCCCAGCAATCAAATTTATGCCCTGACTCTGGCAGGATTTGAGCAGTCCCAAAAACCTTGTCAAGAAGCCTGGCCCATTCTGCAGACTGGTACACAGCTGGTGGCAGTGTTGGCACACTTCAATTCGGCCAAATTCGATTCAAGGACCACAACCCTCACGAAACCCATGAGCTAGGCACCCTCACAGAGGAGGTTCTGGCCACTAGTTATGCTCAGATTGGTTTAGAACCATTAGTTCATTCAGTTTGTTCATAACCATTCATTCATAAAGTTTATTCAGAACCATTTGTTTTGTTGGAGGACCAGTCTGCAGAATGTGGCAGGCGACTCGACGAGGCGCTGGGCAAGCCCCAATTGGGGCAGAAATTTGGTTACTGGGGTAGACGCCCCGAACAGGGGGGTAATTTTTACCGATACAAGTTTAACTCTATTTAGACAAGACACCAAGAAATAAAATAAAACCGCCACCCGACGACGATGACGACATACTCAGGAATCTCCACGTACCAAAGCAATAGAAACTCACGTACAGTCGTACAGCAGTTATCTTACATGGGGCTGTTCCCTTACGAAAGTCCGAGAGCTTTGTGCCAGGCTTTGTAAAAATACCTAAAAAAATAATCAAGAAAAAACATCATATAATCAAAACAAAACAATAATAATCATTCATTTTGTTCATTACCATTCATTCATAAAGTATTTTTCAAAACCATTTGGTATTTGTTGGAGGACCAGTCTGCAGAATGTGGCAGGCGACTCTGACGAGGCGCTTGGGGCAGCCCAAAGCATGCTTCCCCTTTTGTTTTCTCACATTTACATGAAAGCATCGCAAATTTCAAAAGAACCAACCGAAGAAAGATCCCCTTACGCCCGTGTGACGTCACATCATGGACCGGCATTCCTTCTTGGGAGAGGGGCTGGCATGATTTCCAGCCTTTGGCGATCAAAACATAGCAGAGAGAATGCAAAAAACTAAATACAGGGACATTTTATTTCATGTTCTAAGGTTGTTTTAAGTATTCAAAGTTAGATTTAAGTTACAAATTTAGAAAATAATTCTAAATTTAGCTTTGGAAAGGCGCCCATTGCCTGATTTTCTTATTCATTTCCAGGAACTTTACGACATTTAAGAATTTCCTTTCACTGTAATATTTGAGACCATATTTCGTTTGATGACAAATATGACACTTTTAAGACAAATTTACTTTTACAGCACAATTTTAACTGATAATTGTCGATTCTTTTCTTTATATTTTCTTCCTCCCTCTGTGATTACCCAGATGACTGCTGCCCCAAGAGTCCCTGGTATTGGTGAAGCAGATGTCTCAGGAGCATGCCAGATCGTCACCTTAGGAAATGTTTTCAAAATATCCCCACATTCTGCCAAAGAATATCCCCACATTCTGTGTCCCCACATCCCCAGAGGCGCGCTTAAACTCTGAAAAGAGGGGTGATATCCCCAGACTAAGAAAAAGGGACCAACAGCACACTCAAACAGCTTGAAGGCATATCCCCTGACCTGACCTGATCTGACCTAAAACCTAACCTAACCTAACCTCTGTGCAAAAACTCCTGCTTTCTAGCTGTCTGAGTGTGCCACTAATCATGTGGGAGCATCCCTTTGCTAAACTTTTCGTGTCATTCTCTTATCTACGCTTGACTATTGTCTTCATATCTGTCTTGCAAATACAACCTTAATCAAAACAGAAACAATAACTACCGCATCGACACATCCACACTCTCTGAACCAATAATTCAAAGGGAAATTGCACAGTGTTATGAGTAAAAATATGGGTAGACATTAAAAAAGAGAAAATCACTTGTTATAACCACATTTTGCCAATAAACTTATTTTGAAGAGTAAGAAAAGATGAGAAAACATTTTTCAATGGCTATAAATCTAATAAATAATATTGAGAATATTTTAATGTCAAATAGCAGAAAGTGCAGCCATTTTGTGTTTGCTGTGATAGAGTTAGTTGTTTTCAGTCGTTTCAGTGTCTCTACTAACCCTGATTGGTTTGTGCTTGAAACCAGCATGGGCACCGAAAGCGGGGGACAGGGGGACCAGTCTGCAGAACGTGGCAGGCGACTCGCCGAGGCGCTTGGGGCAGCCCAAAACCTGCCCCAATTGGGGCAGAAATTTGGATGCTGGGGCAGACTCCTCCAACGGGGGGGGTATTTTTACCTATATATGTTTATCTACTCCATTTTAAACGAAACACCCAGAAATGAAAGAAAACCGTGCATCCAACTCGACGATAGCAACGCACTCACGACCCTCCACGCACAGCAGCAGCTATCTTGCATTCATGATACACGACTTCAAGAATACTTTTATTCAAAGGTATATTTACAAGCGAAGTATTTTCCCTTAAAGACGTCATTTGCCACTGCTTTCACGCCGTATAATCAATAGTTTAAAAAATATTTCAATTGATAACTAAATTCGATAAAGAATAATTTTTTCCACAGCTAAAGCATTTTCCCCCTTCCATTTTCTCACATTTGCATGAGAGCATGACAAAATTTGGAATATTTTCACCCCTAGTTTTCACAAGACCCAAGCGAAGAAAGATTCCCGTACGCTTTTGTGACGTCACATCACTGACTAGCCAGTCTGCAGAACGTGGCAGATTTCGACGAGATCTCGTTGGGGCAGCCTCGGGGCAGACCTACCGATTTGGGGCAGCTTTTGGTCGATCTTGGGGCAGAGGGGAGCTCTTGGGGCAGGAACTAGTACTTGGGGCAGCAGTCGGCCCGGGTAATCGCCGAGGGAAGAAGAAAAAATAATGAAAAGAAACAACAATCACTAGTTAAAATTGCGCCGTAAAAGCTGAATTGTCTCAAAAGCGTCATATTTGTCATCAAGAGGAATATGGTTAAAAAGATACCAAATGAGGAAATTTTTTAATAGACATAAAGTCAAAGTTCCTGGAAATCAATAAAAATCAGGCAACGTGCGCCTTTCTAAGGCTAAATTTAATTTTTTTGTAATTTTTTTATCTAAACTAAGCTTTAGTTACAAAAAACAATCTAAAAACTTGAAATAAAATTTCCCTGTATGTAGTTTTTTGCATTTCCTCTGCTATGTTTTGATCACCAAAGGCCGGAAAATCGGGTGTATGTCAAAAGGTCCACTGTTCAAAGGGACCACCCAAGGCCCTAGAGAGAGACCACCATTCATAAGAAAATCATGCCAGCCCCTTCCCCCAAGAACAAATGCCGGTCAGTGATGTGACGTCACAAGGGCGTACAGGAATCTTTCTTTGCTTGAGTCTTGTGAAAATATTCCAAATTTTGTTATGCTTTCATGAAAATTTGAGAAAATGGGGGGAGAAATGCTTTAACTTTAGAAAAAATTTTCTTTTTCGAATTTAGTTATCAATTGAAAAATTTTGTAAAGTTTAGATTATACGGCCTGAAAGCAGAGGCAAATGACGTCTGTAGGGGAAAATACTTCACTTGTAAATATACCTTTGAATACAAGTATTCTTGAAGTTGTGCATCATGAATGCAAGATAGCTGCTGCTGTGCGTGGAGGGTGGTGAGTGCGTTGTCGTCATCGAGAAGGATGCACAGTTTTATTTCATTTCTGGGTGTTTCGTTTAAAATGGAGTAGATAAAAATGTATCAGTAAAAATACCCTCCTATTGGAGGTGTCTGCCCCAGCATCCAAATTTCTGCCCCAATTGGGGCAGGCTTTGGGCTGCCCCAAGCACCTCATCGAGTCGCCAGGCACGTTCTGCAGACTGGCTGACTAGCATTTGTTCTTAGGGGAGGGGGCTGGCATGATTTTCTTTTGAACAGTGGACCCTTTGAACAGTGGACCTTTTGACATAGACCCGATTTGCCGGCCTTTGGCGATCAAAACATAGCAGAGGAAATGCAAAAAACTACATACAGGGAAATTTTATTTTGAGTTCTAAGATTGTTTTTTGTAACTAAAACTAGGTTTAGATTACAAATTTAGAAAATAAATTTAAATTTAGCTTTAAAAAGGCGCCTGTTGCCTGATTTTTATTCACTTCCAGGAACTTTGACTTTACATCTATTAAAAATTTCCTTTGTTTGGTATCTTTTTAACCATATTTCTCTAGACGACAAACATGACGCATCTGAGACAATTCAGCTTTTACAGCGCAACTTTAACTAATGATTGTCATTCCTTTTCATTATTTTTCTTCTTCCCTCGGTGATTACCCATACAGACCGCTGCCCCAAGTACTAGTTCCTGCCCCAAGAGCCCCCATCTGCCCCAAGATCGACCAAAAGCTGCCCCAAATCGGTAGGTCTGCCCCGAGGCTGCCCCAACGAGATCTCGTCGAAATCTGCCACGTTCTGCAGACTGGCAGGGGGATGTGTTCCCCATTGCCCAACCAGGACATCCCCCAAATTTTTAGGTAAATTGTCAGTAATGCTGTCAGGTACCGAATAGCCAGGGTCCGTCCCCCCTGCAAAAATTCCATGGCCGCACCTCTGGAAACCGGAGGTGGACGAAAATGTGTGCAGGACCCAAAATTTTTGTGTTATTATTTGGATGAGTTTATGTGGTGAGAACATCATGAAAAGAAGTGGCTGTCTCGCAGCTGTCCACCGACAGTACCGTTAGATAAGTACAACCAACAGAACCTAGCCTAGCCTAGCCATGTCCCCATTCAGCGAGCCGGCCTGTGGCACACAGAGCCAAGATTTGGTACACTTTCACAATAGTGTTTTACCTCTGGTACAAAGGAACCAATCATCAGTCAGCTGATGGTTTCCATAAGCTGACTGACGATCAGCTGCCATTGTCTTTAGTCATTTTCGATGTTTTGTTTATTTATGGTGATGGATGGTGCGCGATTACGACGTTCAGGTTAAGCAAGTGCTAAAAATCGGAGTTTAAGTGGGAATGGTGTTACAGGACCTCACTGAATGGAAAGAGGGTATTTTGCTGATCCTGAAAATGCATCATTTCGATAGAAAATCTTTCGGGAAAGTTGTTTTAAGATAAGCCTCCCTCTCTTCAGCGGTCTGAGCACACCTCTAGGAATTTTCTTCGGCATTTGTGGACACTTTGAAAGCATTGACAGACATAACTTCTTGAAGAGCTTTATGAGGGCTTAGCAGCATGTGCTGTCTATCAAATTTTGAATAATTACAGGTTTTAAATGCTACTACTGCAATCCTAACACATTTTCCACAGAGTGAGGTCTAAGTGCCCATGTAATGTTACATGCCGAACATTTAAAGAGTAGTGAACATGTTGGGAACAGTGGGTCTGCAAGAAAAATTTATAAAACTTTTCAGGGAATATTGCGAAGATTGGGGGGAAATTTTCAATTGTCAATGGGTGATGCCCTATTCAACAAATTAACCATTTGGAGTATTACTATTTGTAGTGTAGTGGTTGGAGAAGAAATTAAGACTTGTAATTTTCTTGTAATAACTCGAGAACTTTACAAGTGTCTTAGATTAAGTATTGTGCTGAAAATTGCACTCAGTTCATGGAATGTTATTGTGCATTAGAACATGCCCCTATTTTACAAATATATATATTTGGGAAGAATGCCGCCGTACTTACCGTTAGTAGGCAGTTGCACAATTGATGTCCTGTGCCCTATGATCCAGGGTAGTAGACAATCTATGATCGATAATGATTACAGTCAGTGATTTAGTTGTGAATGATAAAAATTGCCAGCCCCCTCCAACAGCAAGCGCAGACCACTGGATGTGACGTCACGTATCGTTGTATTTAACACTGGAAAATTAAATTGTTAAATATTCAAATTTTTGCAAAAAACAACCAAAATCGAAAATAAAATGTTTCTCCACTGCATTTGGGATAAACTTTATTACCGTGTATTCTCACAAATTCGTATGCAGGAAGTGCCATTAGCAGCAGTTTAACACACCGCTCAATAGTAAAGGAATTCCTCCACGTCTGTATGACGTCACTTGGGTGTTAAGGAATTCCTCTTGAACGTACCTTTAAGTAAAGTTATCTTGGATGATCGTCAAATTTGTATTTTTCCTTTGTCCAGGCCTTCAATAAACCCTCCAAAATAAATGGGGGTTTTCTTCCTTTATAGAAACCTTCCAATTTTCTTTATATGGCTATCGTCCTGGCAGAAGCAGAGTAAGCAAGACCTCACACCGCAGCTGCCTGAGGAACACCAAATCATTAGCGGGTCCAGAATTTCAGATCACGGGGGAGGGAGATATGGCCGGGAGGGTACCATCCGGACCAGGGGGTGCCACTCTTGGGTTGAACACTGAACAGTATATTAGATGAGCGCCACATCCTGTTGCAGGGGCGCTGATAGTCATACCCCCGGGACAGGGAGGCGACACCATCAGAATTTCAGAGGACACTTTGTAGGGGCGTAGCCAGGATTTCGCTCAGGGAGGGGCGGCACCCCGAAAAGGGCCCCTGCGACAGCACCAAAGGGGCCCTGATGAGTAAAAAGGGCCCTCCTTGTTACAGAACAGAGTGCTGAAGAGGGCTTAAGAGGGCCCTGTCTGGTATAAAATGCCAAAGTTGGCCACAGAGCATAGTGCGGGCGAGCTGCGCTTCGCGCGGCTCGTGTCCTCAGGGGGCCCTTCAGGCCCTCAGGGAGGGGCGGCTGTCCCTGCCGCCCCCCCCTTGGCTAAGCCCCTGACACCTTGACCATGGCAGGGGCCCTGGGAGCTGGAGGACGTGCGCCTTTTGCACTCTAGATCAGCTGATGCAACAAATCTTAACACGCACATTGACGGGGTCTGAGCCACCTTCGCTTTGACGAGGGGGTGGGCGGGTACCCGCCCCCCTAAGATCTCGAGAACCACGGTAGGTAACGGAAAACGGTAAAGGGTGTTGGGTAGCCCATCCACTTCTCCATCGAAAATATTTAAACAATTTTTTGTCAGGTCACATCTAAGGTCATGAGAGGTCAGAACATGCCGTAAAAGGGATAACATGTAAATTAAGTTTTTCGGCCATTACATCTAAATAAGTAAAGATAGAGCAAAACGACTTAAGCCATATGAATCCTCACAGCAAGCCGAATCGAGTGATATATAATTTGACCTTGCTAGGTCAAATCAAGGATTTGACCTAACCTGAGGTCAGGTCAGGGTCAAATTGCATAAAATGCATATCATTAGAACAGCAAAGCCAAAGTGAGTCTAATGCAGCTAAAAATAAAGGCTTAGTCACTATCCGTTACTGATAGTGATACGTCATCAATATAAAAAATACCGGAACATATTTTAAAGAACTCGGTGGGCCCATTATGTGATATGAGTTTCAATCGGATAAGTTCACCCTGCTCCGACTTATGCTATCTTAAACTTTTTTAGGTCAGGTCATTTGACCTGTACTGGTGACCTGACCTGAGATGACCTAACCTTAAAATTTTCACAGAAGTTGTAAAAATTATGAGGGAAAAGGTATACCAAGTACGGCGGCGCTAGCACCGCCGCTGTTATGTTGTCTCCAAAAAACCCGAGGGGGCGGGTACCCACCCCCGTCAATGCGCGCGTTAAAGCATCGGATCCATCAGTAAATTTAACACGCGCCCCGCTGGGGCCCCTTGCATGACGCACCCCACTGGGGAGGGGGGGTTTCGCCCCCTCCGCATCTCGTTCCCCAAGAAAGCTAAAGGAAAATTACGGGCGATGTTCGAAAACTCTTGTTAACCCTCGCCCCACCGGGGGGCCATCGATGGCCCCCTAAGGTTTTTCCGGGATAGCAGAAAAACGACGAGGCGCAGCACCGCAGTTGAGGGCTCTACCTCTCACTGCATCATTTTCCCATCATCCCTGAAATTTTTTACCCCGGGTCACCCAAGGTCAGGTCACCAGACGAGGTCAACCAAGGTCACCTCACTTCACTTTAGAGCTCTGTAAGAGCTACATTTCAAAGTCGATCGATTTGAAACTTCCTACACTTCATAACCCCTCCAGGGTCTACCAGGTGTATATCCGGGATTTTTCGATTTCCTGCCCTGAGGTCAGGTCACGAGGCGACCTCTCCCATTGGAAAAGCATAGGGAAAAGTTGTTTCATGATATAAAAGCCAAAAAATGATTGCAAATACTCAGACTGCTCAGAACAACGTTTTTGGACACCCTTTCACGGATCCCAGGGGTCATATTTGCCCTTTCACTTTTCCAAGGTCATCCAAGGTCACCAGAGGTCAAAAACAGTATTTTGGCAATAACTTTTGACCTAATTAAGCTAGAGCGGTGAAACCAACACCATCGTGTCTGTCTTGTCACTGGCTTTCATTTGATATACGGCAAGGTCACTTTCTGACCTTTCGTGACCTCAGGTCATATTAGGTCACGAGGTGACCTCTGGAGGTCAAACCACTGGCGGGAGGTCTTTACGTTCCAGATAGCCGAAAAAGTACTGGCAATTTGCTATCAAATGTACTTTACCAGGCCTCAATAGCTCTAATGACCTAAGAGTTATGCCCAGTTTGCTCAATCATTGCATATTTGAGTGAAAATAGCCGATCTTGACCTAATTTGACCTCTGGAGGTCAACCATTGACCTGAGCACTAAAACATGCGAAGTAATTTCTTACTGAATTCATGCAAGCTTTCTATTGCACTTTGCAGATTTGCGCTAACGCCCATATTTTCGGAGTTAGAGGGGGGGCCATCGATGGCCCCCCGGTGGGGCGAGGGTAGCGCCGGACCCCCGGTGGGGCGCGGGTTAAGACGAAGAGAATTTATACGAATAATTTTTATGTCAGGTCAATATTTAGGTCAGCATAGGTCAGGGGCAAAGCCAAGCGAGGGGGCGGCAGGGACAGCCGCCCCTCCCTGAGGACCCGAAGGGCCCCCTTGAGGCCACGAGCCGCGCGAAGCGCGCCTCGTCCGCACTATGCTCTGTGGCCAAATTTGACATTGTATACCAGACAGGGCCCTCTTACGCCCTCTTCGGCACTCTATTCTGTAACAAAGAGGGTCCTTTTTACCCATCAGGGCCCTTTTGGCGCTGTCGCAGGGGCCCTTTTCGGGGCGCCGCCCCTCCATGAGCGAAATCCTGGCTACGCCCCTGGCATAGGTCAAAGAATGCTCCATTGGCTTACAACAGAGCAGTGTATGTTTCCCTCTCTAGATCTGCCCTCAGGGGAGCTAGAGAAAATCTTTATGCATGATTAGATTCCTCTCATTGTGGCAAATCGTATGATGTATAATATGACTTTGCTAGGTCAAATAGTCAAAATGACCTGACCTCGACCTTGGTCAGGATCACAGAGTGACCTGGTATGGTCATGTTGCATATCAATCGGCTCCCCGTGACAATATAAACACAATGGGAGCTTTATCTCAATTCAGTGAGAAGTTTTGGCAAATCAATCACTCTCTGCTTCCGTGACCTGATATGACCTTTGAGAGGTCAGATGCTCAAAAACTCAACTTTAAGGTCAAGATCGTTGTAAGAATAGACATTTTGAGGAGTTTCAGCCTTATCTATCCAGTATTTCCTGAAAACGAGTCCATTCAATTTTTCACAATAGACTTATAATGGGGTGACCAAAAAATTGACCTCACCCTAGGTCAACAATATCAAAATTCCGAGACAGCAGATTTGTAGACCCTAATGACCTCATCATATTGTGGAAGTTTCACACTGATCGGTTTGCTAATGTTCCCTGGGCGCTGCTTCAAACTCGTAGTTCTAGGTTTTGAGGTCGGGTCACTTGACCCTGAATAACTCCTTGACCTCACATGACCTTAACTAAAAAGTTTGGTTAGATGTGTAAAATTGATCAGGGATAAGCTACCGTAAGTTTCGTTGTACTGCGTCTCTTCTTTTTTTAGCTATCTAGGAAAAACCAGAAGGGGGCGAATTTTTCCCCCAGCGGGGCGCGTGTTAACATGCGCATTGACGGGGGCGGGTACCCTCGACCCTTGGGTTTTTTGAAGATAGCATAAAAGCGGTGGCGCGTAGCGCCACGCCACCGTACTTGACATACCTTTCCTCTCATCATTTTTACAACTTTTGTCAAAATTTTAAGGCGAGATCATCTCAGGTCAGGTCACCGGTACAGGTCAAGTGACCTGACCTCAAAAATGTTTAAGATAGCTATCTCATCAATGACCCCCTAAGGTTTTTCCGGGATAGCAGAAAAACGACGAGGTGCAGCACCGCGGTTGAGGGCTCTATCTCTCACCACATCATTTTCCCACCATCCCTGAAATTTTTTACCCCAGGTCACCCAAGGTCAGGTCACCAGGCGAGGTCAACCAAGGTCCCCTCACTCCAACTTCTCAGCTCTATAAGAGCTACATTTCGAAATCGATCGATTTGAAACTTTCTACACTTTACAAGGTGTACACTCTACAAGGTGTATATCCCGGATTTTTCGATTTCGTGACCTGAGGTCAGGTCACGAAGTGACCTCTCCCAATGAAAAAGCGTGGGGAAAAGCTGCCTTATGATCTAAAAGTCACAAAAGCGATTGAAAATGCTCGACTTACTCAGAAAAGCGTTCTCAGACACCCTTTCATGGATCCCAGGCGCAATATTTTCACTTTGACCTCTCCAAGGTCATCCAAGGTCACCAGGGGTCAAAAGCAGTATTTTGACAATAAATTTTGACCTGTATAAGCTAGAGCGCTGAATCAAACACCTTCGTGTATGATCGTCATTGGCTTTCATTTGATATACGGAAAGGTCACTTTCTGACCTATCCTGACCTCAGGTCATGTTAGGTGACGAGATGACCTCTGGAGGTCAAACCACTGGCGGGAGGTCTTTATGTTCCGAATAGCGGAAAAAGGTCTGGCATTTTCCTATTAAATGTACTTTACCAGATCTCAATAGCTCTAATGGCATAAGAGTTATGCCCAGTTTGCTTAAGCATTGCATATTTGAGTGAGAATAGCCGATATTGACCTAACTTGACCTCTGGAGGTCAAACCATTGACCTGAGCGCTTAAACATGCAAAGTAATTTCGTACTGAATTTACTCGAGCTTTCTAATGCACTTTGCAGGTTTGCGCTAATCTCCATATTTTCGGAGTTAGAGGGGGGCTATCGATGGTCACCGGTGGGGCGAAGGTGGCGCCGGACCCCGGTGGGGCGCGGGTTTAACTTTTTCAAACGTAGAAAACGGTAAAGCACTATCAGAGCCGTGTCAAATTTTCTTGTTAAGGTTGGTTTTCGAGGTCACATCGCTATGAAGAGTCAGATTGCCTCTCCGTCCCCCTTCTCCCAACGATGGAGGCGTGAAAAGAGCCCTGACGGTACCGGGCTAGCGTATCACAAAGCACAGAGACAAGCGCCATGGTCAGGTCACCCCTCACCAGTCAGTTTCCATGCGACTTACATCAGGAAAATATTGAGCACCAGACCATCTCAAAGGAAATCAATTCTAATCTGTAGTGGACTGATAATGCACGGGCGCTTAAAAAGCTGTCTTGAACCAGACATTATACCTATCAGTTGAGCTGTCACAATTTGCAGGTTTGGTACTAAACACGCGCATTGACAGGGGCGGGTACCCACCCCCTCAGGTTTTTCAGAGATAGCATAAAAACAGCAGCTGCCGTACGTGACATACTTTTTCTCTCACCATGTTTACAACTTTAGTGAAAATTTTAAGGTTAGGTCATCTCAGGTCAGGTCACCAGTACAGGTCAAGTGAGCTGACCTAAAAAAAATATTTAAGATAGCTAAAGTCGGAACAGGGTGAACTGATCTGATTGAAACTCATATCACATAATGGGGCCCATCGAGTTCTCTAAAATATGTTCCGGTATTTTGATATTGATGATCTAAGGTCAGGTAGAGCCGTAACCTCTCCATTGGAAATATATGGGAAAAATGGTTTTAACTGAATAACTTAGAAAGGGATGGTGATTGAGCATTTATTTTAACTGCATTAGATTTGCCTTGTCTTTGCGGTGCTAATGATGTGTATTTTCATCTAACTTGCCCCTTGACCTGACCTCAGGTTAGGTTAAATCCTTGATTTGACAAGGTCATATTATATATGATTAGATTCGGCTTGCTTTGACAAGAAAGCTTGACACGGCCCTGACAGCGCTTTAGCCGTTTTCTACGCTTGAACCACGTACAACAGGTCGCCGGTGCAGGGGTCTGTGCCACTTCTGCCGGTGCAGGGAGCAGGGTTCTGGAATTGTTTTCCCTCAAAGTGGAAAGTGAAGCCTAAATCCCAAAACAAGCAAACATAAGCCACTTCCATGATATGCTCAAAATTTGCTGTAGTATAGTTTTTGGACCCACGATTCGCGTACTCTAAACATTCTGCTGGACTTGTCCATTCATGCTCTCCTAATTAAACCGACACCGCCTGAGCTCTTTTCGCACTTACCACTGCTCGGAGGGCCCCATAGGACCCCATACGATCTCTGGAACCGGGAGTGATATGGGAAAAACATGAAAAGGCGCTGGAATCGCCTCACCATCTTCTACGGCCCAAGTCGAGTTTCAACCATATCCGTTGACCCATGACGTCACGGCAGGTTAACATGGGCCAAGTTTTGAACCATTTATGAAATCATTCAAAACTCGGAAAACCATTAGGCCTAAAACAAAGCCAAAGGCATCAGTGTCTTCGTCTTGACCCACTGATTCGAATGGTATACAACACCAATAAAAGGTAAACATCGTCAGTCAATAATAGGTCAGTGACTTTGAATTCATATTTTCGGGTAAAACTGTGTGGGACTTTCCCTTTTAGACCTTGGTCTGTTTTCAGTGTATGCCCGAGTTTTTGCCTATAATCACAGTATTTCCTAATAGCCAGCACGTCCAGATTTTACTGTAATGACCTCATTTGACACTAAAGATATTGAACTAGGTCAATGATACTTGGCTATGAATGTAGATCACCATCTCCCCCACACACTCTCAAATGTGCTATTTTTAGATCTTGGGGGAGGAGGCATCTGAGGCCCCCCACTAAACTATAATACTAGACCGCTCTCCACGGCGGGTGTAAAAACTGCGGTGGAGAGGGGTCTGGCGTCAACACGCAGTGGAGGTGGGAATCTTAAAGTGCCCCCTAAGATCTGAGAAACAAAGATGGTTAGAAAAAAACCCGTTGGGGTTTGTGTGGGTTTGATGGCGATCTACCTTCTGGAATATTTTCATTGACCTAGAACAAAATCTTTAAGGTCAAACGACGTCATAGGGTGCCCTCCGAGCCGTGCTGGAGACCAATCTGGAAATGCCGAATTAATGATTATGCACCAAACTGAAAAAAGCCGGATCTACACCAAAAAGTGAACTAAGGTCATAAAGGAAAGGTCCCACACAATTTTCTCTGAAATTTTGAAGTGAAGATCATAAAAGGGCAATGACCTATGATTTAACAATATGAAATTTTTAAATGCATTTTGCCCAAATTGTTCCCATTCAAGATACCTTTACTTAAAGGTACGTTCAAGAGGAATTCCTCCACGCCCAAATGACGTAACACGGGCGTGGAGGAATTCCTTCACCATTGAGCCGTGTGTTAAACTGCTGCTAATGGCACTTCCCGCTTACGAATTTGTGAAAATACACGGTAATCAAGTTTATTCCAAATGCAATTAATGATCATTCTATTTTCAATTCTGAGCCTCTTTTTGCAAAAATATGGATAATCATTTAATTTTCCCATGTTATATTCTACGAGGTGTGACACCACATCCGGTGGTCTGCGCTTGCTGTTTGAGGGGGCTGGTTCCCAGTATGGCTGTTGGAGTCGGAGTCTCACTAAAGTCATCAAGGGACTTATCACGGAGACCCCGACCCCACCACCCGAACGAGCAGCTCCCACAATGAAGGGCTAGTTTAGAAGCCAAAGCTTAACGTCTCACAAAGAATATGGACGGCTGCCCCGCTCAGGTCACCCTCTCACTGTAGGACGGCTGCCAGCCGACCTACGTCGGGTAAACTATTGAGCGATGGAGCGTTTCAGGGGAACCAATCCCAAGCCTGGGTAGGCACTGCCACTGCACATCTCTGAGCAGCAGGCCGGAACCCAACGCTCATCAACTAAGCTACCGGGGTGGCACATTCTCAATAATGTACAATGTAACAGACACTATAGCAGCCTAAAGGGGGAATTGAGGGATTCACCTTGAAAACATACTTTTACTCTGACCTGTGACATTGACCTTGACTTTGGGTAGCCTTAACTATGAAATCATAGAATAACATATGACATACAGAATAATGTCATCTGACGAGGAAGCTAGTGTCAATAACCTTGAGCTGTGACCTTTGACTTTGAAATTGACCTTAATTTGGACCTGGACCTATAACCTGATTATATGGCGGTATGACAGCACCCACACACTCGGTGTACAGTGCAGCAATCGTGTGATTGCGACGGTCTGAAATTATAGGTATAAATTTGAAAGCCTATAAGTCCAAAATATATTAACCAATTTTCCAAATTTCTTCACCAATCGAGTGCTTCTGTTTCCGCTCAAATGTGGCCTTGTAGCGTTTTCCGGTGGCACACGGTTCCCTGGCCGCCTTGGAAAAATAGGTGAGGCTCACTTTAGGACCCTCCACGGCCAATGGTAAGTACTGCGATATAGATTGTATAAGCCTTGGCGTACTTGTCACATTTCTTTCATTACCTGCTTTCATGATACATCTTTGCATGCCACATTTTTCCGTGCATGTTGCGGCTGACTTGCATTGAGTGTTTAAGCAAAAACCTGTACATTGTATGGACTGTAGGGTAGAGTGAGGTAACGCGCCCACCTGGGTAAGACGCCTACTACTACCTACAGGCTGATGTAGGGACTGGACCCTCCATCCAGTATTTTTTTCTGGTAGCGGTCTTTCTGATCGGGTCCTGAGCGTGTTTGGACGTGTCTAGCCTGCTCCGGTAATTTTCAGCAAGCATTTGTTGTTTTTACCCCTCCGGATATAAAAACAAACTATCTTAACACGCGCATTGACGGGGGTCTGAACCACCTTCGCATTGACGGTGGGGGGGGGCGGGTACCCGCCCCCGTAAGATCTCGAGAACCACGGTAGGTAGCGAAAAACGGTAAACGGCGTTGGGCTGCCCATCCACTTCTCCATCGAAAACATTTGAACCATTTTTGTTCAGGTCACATTTAAGGTCACGAGAGGTCAAAAACAGCCGTCATAGGAATAACATGTAAATTCAGTTTTTTGGCCATTACATCTGAACAAGTAAAGATGGAGTAAAACGACTTAAGTTATATGAATCCTCTCAGCAAGCCGAATAGAATGATGTATAATTTGACCTTGCTAGGTCAAATCAAGGATTTGACCTGACCTGAGGTCAAGTAAGGGTCAAATTATATAAAATGCATACCATTAGAACTGCAAAACCCATGTGAGTCTAATGTGGCTAAAATAAATGCTCTATCACCATCCGTTACTGAGTTATTCCGGAAAAAAACATTTTTCCCATGTATTTCCAATGGAGAGGTCATGCCTCGTACCTGACCTTACGTCATCGATATCAAAAATACCGGAACATATTTTAGAGAACTCGGTGGGGCCATTATGTGATTTGAGTCTCAATCGGATAAGTTTACCCTGCTCCGACTTATGCTATCTTAAACTTTTTTGAGGTCGGGTCACTTGACCTGTACTGGTGACCTGACCTTGGATGACCTAACCTTAAAATTTTCACAGAAGCTGTAAAAATGATGAGGGAAAGGTAGGCCAAGCACGGCGGCGCGTAGCGCCGCCGTTTGTCTGCTATCTTCGAAAAACCCTAGAGGGCGGGTACCCGCCCCCGTCAATGCGCGTGTTAAAATTGTAATTGTATTCCATGCAATTTAGATGTACTCACTGCAATTTCTGTGGTTGAAACAGCGAGTTTGGGCGACATTTTGAAAGTCATTATGTGGCATGGAAACGCCGCAGAATTTATAAATCTTTGTTGAGACGCTGCCGTTGTTATGTGTGTAAGACGCCCATGTCTGCTGCGGGGTAAGACGCCCCAGGCGTCTTACCTCAATATTTGGTGGGTGTTTTACCCTAATGTATAAGTGTATTCCTAAGATAGGTTGGGCATGGAGGTAGGGCTGCTATCGCTACTACTAACATCACGCCCACCACTGGTCGTGATGGCGAGGTGCGTTGGGTTAGAAAAAAATCACCGTAACAGAAGACGTCGAGTTTCAAAGATTAGCTCCTATATCACACAGAAAATTGTTCGGGTTTGCTCTCATTTGGTTGTCTTGAGGGGTGGTCTTAAATTCACTGACGGATCCAAAGGGGCTAAAGGGGCCGTGACCCCCACCAAAGCCTAAACATGTATATTTTGCCTTCTCAAAGACCACATTTTTGCCGTTTTTTTCATTAAAAATACTTTGTTTTCGCGATTTCTTCTTGATTTATCCCCCCAAACGTTGGATCAGCCCCTCCAAAAAGCTGCTCCTGGATCCGCCGATCTCTTAAATACCTACCTTCGTCATGGATCTGCTCGAAGCACTGTTTGTATATAGCGATCCCGAACCAACATCGTTGTTAACTAAACTTTCCATATTATACATATCCATCCTCATCCTACCTTGACATCCTGCTCCAGAATATGGGAAGACATACCGAAGAAAAACCACTTGCAAGCAGAATGAACCGGAGGCGCTTTTAGGTGCTTTGCGCGCCTTAAACCCTCTGCCCCACCGGGGGGCCATCGATGGCCCCCCTAAGGTTTTTCCGGGATAGCAGAAAAATGACGAGGCGCAGCACCGCGGTTGAGGGCTCTACCTCTCACTGCATCATTTTCCCATCATCCCTGAAATTTTTTACCCCGGGTCACCCAAGGTCAGGTCACCAGACGAGGTCAACCAAGGTCACCTCACTTCACCTTTAGAGCTCTGTACGAGCTACATTTCAAAGTCGATCGATTTGAAACTTCCTACACTTCATGACCCCTCCAGGGTCTACAAGGTGTATATCCGGGATTTTTCGATTTCGTGCCCTGAGGTCAGGTCACGAGGCGACCTCTCCCATTGACAAAGCATGGGGAAAAGCTATTTCATGATATAAAAGCCACAAAAATGATTGCAAATACTCAGACTGTTCAGAACAACGTTTTTGGACACCCTTTCACGGATCCCAGGGGCCATATTTGCCCTTTGACTTTTTCAAGGTCATCCAAGGTCACCAGAGGTCAAAAACAGTATTTGGACAATAACTTTTGATCTAAATGAGCTAGAGCGGTGAAACAAAAACCATCGTGTTTGTCTTGTCACTGGCTTTCATTTGATATACGGCAAGGGCACTTTTTGACCTTTCGTGACCTCAGGTCATATTAGGTCACGAGGTGACCTCTGGCGGTCAAACCACTGGCGGGAGGTGTTTACGTTCCACATAGCGGAAAAAGTACTGGCAATTTGCTATCAAATGTACTTTACCAGGCCTCAATAGCTCTAATAACATAAGAGTTATGCCCAGTTTGCTTAATAATTGCATATTTGAGTGAAAATAGCCGATCTTGACCTAATTTGACCTCTGGAGGTCAAACCATTGACCTGAGCACTAAAACATGCGAAGTAATTTCTTACTGAATTCACGCGAGGTTTCTATTGCACTTTGCAGATTTGCGCTAACGCCCATATTTTCGGAGTTAGAGGGGGCCATCGATGGCCCCCGGTGGGGCGAAGGTGGCGCCGGACCCCCGGTGGGGCGCGGGTTAAAATTGTGTCACACGTTACAGAAAGGACCCGCTGACGGAGTAACTAGGCAGAGTGGCGCTGAGCTCTGTCGTTAATTTGCTACCTGCGAAAAGGTTTTTGGATTAGGTATCTCCATGCACCAGCGCATAAAAGAGATATGATTGCCTAAGGCTTAAGCAATGCCTTTAAATTTGCACAATCAGTGGCTAAACTATAGTTTTCTAATAATTTTCCTTCACGTGTGTCTCCAAAACAGTTTTTGTTTAAGAAAATTATTTATCTCCGGGTAAAAACTGACCTTCATTGGGGAAACTACATAACTTATCTGACCTTTGTTTTTACCGACTCATCAACTGCCAGAATTATACGGTATTTATTGTGTTTAGCACATATTTTGTTTTCCAGTGAGGCAGGAGGTGGGTTCTGAGCAGAGTCCAGCGGCCGTGGGCGGGGAGCGTCTCCGCGGCGTGCGTGACGGCACGGCTGCTGCGTGCGGCAGCGTCGCCCGCCGGCCGGATCATTGTGACCCGGCGGGTTTTGACGACTCCCCTGGCGCCGGCCGCTGCGCCACACACACCCAATTTGGTGTCAACGACGCCAAGGCGCAACTGCTGGGCCTACCACTCTGTGTTCAGTCCCATGAGGCTCTCCGCCAGGTACAAGGTTTGAATAGTAGATGTGCAGCTCAGAGCAGACAGCTGTTGCGTAAGCTTAACTGTTAAAACTTGCCTCAACTTGTACATTGTCCATATCATTTCAGTACGTTTTAAATCAATCAGTCGTTAAAGAAGAGTATAATCAGAGCTTTCAGTAAAAGCTACTGGATTGAACAAACGTAAACAGGGCCGTGTATGAAACACTTTGCTCTGCCCATTTGGCTGTAATGAGACTACATGGAGGGATACGGAATTCATATTTCTTATCGAACAGTTCTTACAAATACAAATTTTACTTGAGTTTCCAAAAAATTGCAGGATAGGGAGCAATTTTCTCGAAGAAAACAAATATAAGTGAAGACGACGACGTAATTGCCTGAGAATTCCAAAATTTTCAGGTCTGAAATGCTAAAAATGACATTCCAGATCACAAAAAATTGGTCCACTATGCCTCGATGGTATACCAGCACGCGCCCCGCTAGGAGGGGGGGGGTGAAATTCGCCCCCTCCTGGTTTTCCCCAGATAACGCAAAAATGAACAGACACAGAACAACGAAACTTACAGTACCTTATGCGTGCTAAATTTTACACATCCATCAAACTTTTTAGGTAAGGTCATGTCAGGTTAAGGAACTATCCAAGGTCAAGCGAACCGACCTCAAAACCTAAAATCAAGAGTTTGAAGCGGCGCCCAGGGAACATCAGCGAATCGATCAGTTTGAAACTTTCACAATATGATAAGGTCATTAAGGTCTACAAATCTGTTATTTCGGAATTTCGATATTGTTGACCTAAGGTGGGGTCAATTTTTTGGTCACCCCATTAGGGGAAGTCCGTGCAAGAGTACGCACTTAACTTTCTAAAGGCTTTCACTTTTCTCCTATAAGTCTAACAGCAAAAAAAAACTGTGTGGTTGTTTATCCTTGCCTCGATGAGAGGAATCCAATGATACATAAATATTTTTCTAGCTCCCCTGAGTACAGATCTAGAGAGAGAAACCTACACAGCTCTGCTGTAAGCCTATGGAACCTTCTTTGACCTATGCTGACCTCAATATTGACCTGAAATAAAAATTATTTGTATAAAATCGCTTTGTCTTGTCAAAAGCTTTCTAACGCCGCCCGTAATTTTGCGTTAGCTTTCATGGAAAATGAGATACGGAGGGGCCAAAAACGCCCCCAGTGGGGCACGTCATGCCAGGGGCTCCAGCGGGGCGCGTGCTAGCAATTTCTCAATAAATCAATAAATTTAATATTGACTGGCAGGGATGGCGGATTCCGAGGGGCATGGTGTGCAGTTGCACGTCCTGAAAAATTGAGGGTGTGCAAAAGTATCTTTTTGCACACCCTGTTTTGGCTTGGTCCGGGAGGGATCCCTCCTCCGGATTTGGGCGACGCTCTCCCGAATTTGGCCGGTGCCCCCGACCGGTCAAGAGAAAATCATGCATAAACTCCGCCTACCTGAAGCGGTAGAAACCTCTGTGTGAAATTAAGACACTTACATACATATGAATGGCGCCCCCTGATATCAAAGCCATCCCAAGAAGAACAAATAGGCATCCCCCAAGAGAGGAAAGGTGCCCCTCTGGATATCATATGCACCCTTGGATATCAGAGGTGCCCCTGAACAACAGAGGCGCCCCTGGACAGCAAAAGGCCCCCTCCCTTAGAAGAGTAACAGCGCCCCCTGGACAGCAAATGTCCCCCAGAGCAAAGGCACTCCCTTTGGATATAATTGGCGCCCTTGGGTAGAAAAGGTGTTGCCTGGACAGCAGAGGCCCCCTGGACAGCAAAAGCCTTCCCCCAAGAAGAACAACGGGCACTTGGATAGCGTAGGCGCCCCCTGTACATCAAAAAGCTCCCCACAGAATAAAGGCGCCCCCTCTGGGTAGCACAGGCACCCTTGGATAGAAAAGGTGCACCCTGGGTAGCAGATGCTCCCCCCCAAGAGAGAAATGACCTGACCTGAGGTCAGGTCAGGGTATAATTATATAAAATGCATATCATTAGAACCGCAAGGCCCAGGCGAGTCTAATGCAGCTAAAATAAATGCTCTATCACCAACCGTTAATGAGTTATTCCGTAAAAAAACATTTTTCCCATGTATTTCCAATGGAGAGGTCATGCCCCGTACCTGACCTTAGGTCATCGATATCAAAAATACCGGAACATATTTTAGAGAACTTGATGGGGCCATTATGTGATATGAGTTTCAATCGGATAAGTTCAACCTGCTACGACTTATGCTATCTTAAACTTTTTTTGAGGTCGAGTCACTTGACTTGTACTGGTGACCTGACCTTGGATGACCTAACCTTAAAATTTTTCACAGAAGTTGTAAAAATGATGAGGGAAAAGGTATGCCAAGTAATAATCGAAAAATCCGGGATCGCTTTCAATCGCTTTTCCCACCATCCCTGAAATTTTTTACCCCAGGTCACCCAAGGTCAGGTCACCAGGCGAGGTCAACCAAGGTCACCTCACTCCAACTTCTCAGCTCTATAAGAGCTACATTTCGAAATCGATCGATTTGAAACTTTCTACACTTTACAAGGTGTACACTCTACAAGGTGTATATCCCGGATTTTTCGATTTCGTGACCTGAGGTCAGGTCACGAAGTGACCTCTCCCAATGAAAAAGCGTGGGGAAAAGCTGCCTTATGATCTAAAAGTCACAAAAGCGATTGAAAATGCTCGGCTTACTCAGAAAAGCGTTCTTAGACACCCTTTCATGGATCCCAGGCGCAATATTTTCACTTTGACCTCTCCAAGGTCATCCAAGGTCACCAGGGGTCAAAAGCAGTATTTTTACAATAACTTTTGACCTGTATAAGCTAGAGCGCTGAATCAAACACCTTCGTGTATGTATCGTCATTGGCTTTCATTTGATATACGGAAAGGTCACTTTCTGACCTATCCTGACCTCAGGTCATGTTAGGTGACGAGATGACCTCTCGAGGTCAAACCACTGTACGTGTAACACTGTACCTGCAACTCAAATGGTATCCAAACTCCCATTCGCCCCATGGGCTTACATTGATCTCACAATGCTGCGCGCCTAGCACAATACACAAAAGGTGTGTAATCAATTAGGTTTGCGAGAAATTCTTGATCTTAAATGCAGCTTTGAAATTGACCCTATTCCTCTCAGGTTCCTGGCTACCTCCATTTCTGTTAGGGGAGGACACAGCTTCGGGTTCCCTGAGGTCTCGAAATTTACCCGACCGATAAACAAGTTTAAGCTTTGATCAATTTCTCTATCCAAAAAAAAAATGCCACCATGTGGAAAACTATCGACAGGGGCGTGCAAAAACATCAATTTTTTACTTGTTCTTAGATTCTCCATAGCCCAGGGCTAACGCCCCACCGGTGCAGGAGAGCTGCATGACAATGTGTTGAAAGCAAAATACATTTCCCTCTAAATGTATATCTTCATAAGTCTGCGCGGTCAGCCCCGGACTCGAACCGGGCACACATGATCAAAAGACGGGGTCTCTACCCACTAGACCACCGCGGTTCACTTTACCTCCTCTCACTAGCCCTACACCTGTGACCTGTCTGAAAGTCACTGGCCAGTTAACACGCGCATTGACGGGGTCTGAGCCACCTTCGCCCTGGCGGGGGGGACAGAACCATGGTAGGTAGCGAAAAACGGTAAACGGCGTTGGGCTGCCCATCCACTTCTCCATCGAAAATATTTGACCATTTTTTGTCAGGTCACATTTAAGGTCACCAGAGGTCAAAACATGCCGTAATATGTATAACATGTAAATTAAGTTTTTCGACCATTACATCTGAACAAATAAAGATAGAGCAAAACGACTTAAACTATATGAATCCTCGCAGCAAGCCGAATCGAATGATATATAATTTGACCTTGCTAGGTCAAATCAAGGGACCTGGGAATCTCACAGAATCTCAAGCCCTCTGACACAGAATCTCAGAATCCCCCCCTCTGAGTCAGAATTTCAGAGTTCCCCCTCTGACACAGAAACTCAGAATCGGCCCTCTGACAGGAGAAGGGTTAATTCAGGATAACCTTCTCACCTAGTCAAGCACTTTTTCTGTTGGATAGCTCAGAGCTTTGGAAAAAGCTGGGGCAACGCAAATGGTATGCTAAGTTTGGCCGAAGTTCCACAAACTTCATTTACAAGGTTACTGGTATTGTGTGATTTTCCGGCATCAAATGTTAGTGTAATGCTGAATAAATGAAGACATATTCTGTAATGCATAACACAAATCTTCTGTGCGAGCTCAAACGACCACCTTCCCCTGATAACCGTACACCAATAGCACCCACGGGCGCAGCGAGCTGGCCAGACTTTGAGTTCGCGCTGGCGATATCGGCAAATCCACCTGGACTCATTCTTCGAGTGGTGCGGCGCTGATTGCATCAATGACGCGAGTGTCCCCCATCCGCGAGCTCTGGAGACCATTGGAAGAGGGTGAGTCAGACAGCACTCAGTGACCGGGAGGGCAGGAAATCGCCAACGATCAAATGATTCTCATAACAATTGGGGAGAACCGCCTGCCGAGTTCTGCAGAATTACGAGACGCAATCCAATCACGCGCACGCACGCAGGAGTCTCACTTCGCCCCTGGCACCGCCAGGATCGGATGCTCTGCACCCATATATCTTGCTGTCGTCCGTGCAGTGTTCGAGATACAATCAGCACCACGTGTCGGGTACTGGACCAGGGAGAGAAGGGCAGTCAACCAGTGGGCCGCCAGTGCCGCTGGTGACTATCGGCCGGAACGCCCGCGCGCTAAATCGTGTCTAAATTAGTGCGATAGTCGGCGGGGTGTCGGCCGGCGCGGATAGTGGTGAGGGATCGGGACCGGCGGGTGCCATTGGATGGAGCGTCACCGCCAGCAGAGATGAGTCAGAACAGCTGCAGCGCCGGCGGCGGTAGGTGTTGGTGGGAGCCGTCCGCCTCCGCCTTAATGGACCGCGGTTTAATGAAGCTGCTACGACATGCAGTTGTGAGAGAAGATACCATACAGCGGTGGGCCTAGGCCTTCAATTCAAGGGGGGAATACGGAGGTCAAGCCTCCCCCAGACATTTGTCTCAGAACAGCCTCCAGCTATGAAAATATAATAGGCACTCTGAAATTTCGAGAGAGGGCGGGGGGTAATCCACCTAGTCCCCCTTGTATCCGCCACCGATGCCACATGCAGATCTGACATTGTCAATTACGCAATACCGGACTAGTGCAGAAAGTGGTTAAGACATCCGAATCTAGCCGAGCCTTTCTCCTTCGACTTCCAATATTCTTTGCACGGTAGGCTGCTTACGAGAATGTCAATATCCAATAAATAGTTTTGGAAATTCCAGCGACAGGGCCCACTAAAATATTGGCCAGCGTTGGTTCCGGGCACTTGCTAACCTACGATACATACATACCTTAAGCGGTGAATCCATACAAATACATGTGATTCATTGGGTCGTATTGATAAACCAGGTGTTAATGGTATATGATGTCGCCAACGTTTTCCGCGTTGTAATGCACCGAAAGAATAACAATATACTTGTTCTGGGAATTCACCACTTCTTTTAGCCCGAGTCAGCCTCGTGGAAAGTTGGCAAGCTACCCACTACAACACACGGCCCCACGCACCCCATAAGGCTCAGCGACTGACCCGCCGTTTTCTGACCCAACGTTTTCCGCGTTGGAACACACCACAAGAATAAAAGATTTCTTTGTTCTGGGAATCCACCACGTCATTGAGCCCGGGTCAGCCTCGTGGAAAGTCGGAAAGCTACCCACTACAACACAGGGCCCCACGCATCCCATGAGGCTCAACTACTGACCCGCCACGTATGTAGTTACGTAATCAATAAAGCTCATCATTAGAAAAAGTAGTCAAAACGATCCAAGGAGGCTTAGTCTTACGAAAGCCCTAACAAAGAGCCTTAGACAAATAATTACAAGTAAGACCTTGGCTCATAGTTCTGCGTAGCCCTCTACCTGATTGAATATTATTAATAGTGCACAGCTGTCGTCGTCGTCGTCGTCGTTGTTGGGGCTTAGCGACGCACCAACTGCCAGGGTCATTCGGCGCCACCAACTCTCACCCTGTTGGAAGGGATTTTGGGGATCAAATCGACTTATTCAGAGGCTCCGCCGGGACTTGAACCCGGACCGGTGGCTTAGAAGACAAGGGTGCTATCCACTCAGCCACCTCATCCCTAGTGCACAGCTATCAAGCCCGTCTTGAAGTATAAGCTGATTAAAAATGAAGTCAGGAAGCACCGTTGCACTGTTCGCCCTCAGAATTCTTCGATGGTTTACGGTAAAAATTTTAACCCACGCCCCACCGGGGGTCCGGCGCCACCTTCGCCCCATCGGGGCCATCGATAACTCCAAAAATATGGGGGTTAGCGAAAATCTGCAACATGCATTAGAAAGCTCGCATAAATTCAGTAAGAAGTTACTTCGTATGTTTAAGCGCTGAGGTCAATGGTTTGACCTCCAGAGGTCAAGTTAGGTTACGATAGGCTATTTTCACTCAAATATGCAATGCTTAAGAAAACTGGGCATTTCTCTTATGCAATTAGAGCTATTGAGATCTGTTAAAGTACATTTGATAGAAAAATTCCAGAACTTTTTCTACTAAGTGGAACGTAATGCCCTCACGCCAGTGGTTTGACCTCCAGAGGTCACCTCGTGACCTAATATGACCTGAGATCAAGAAAGGTCAGAAAGTAACCTTTCTGTATATCAAATAAAAGCCAATGACGCGACATACACGATATTGTTTGTTTCAACGCTCTAGCTTAATTAGGCCAAACGTTATTTTTTGACCACTGGTGACCTTGGATGACCTCGGAGAAGTCAAAGGGAAAATATGACCCCGGGATCCGTGAAATGGCGTCCAAGAACGCTGTTCTGAGCATTCTTAGTATTTGCAATAATTTTTGAGACTTCTAGAGGAAATAATACAACTTTTCCCAATACTTTTTCAATGGGGGAGGTTACCTTGTGACCTGACCTCAGGTCACGAAATCGAAAAATCCCATCTTGTAGACCCTGGCAGGGTCATGAAGTGTAGGAGGTTTAACACGCGCATTGACGGGGGGGCGGGTACCCGCCCCCCTCGGGTTTTTCGGAGACAGTAGAAAAACGGCGGCGCGTAGCGCCGCCGTACTTGGTATACCTTTTCCCTCATCATTTTTACAACTTCTGTGAAAATTTTAAGGTTAGGTCATCACAGGTCAGGTCACCAGTACAGGTCAAGTGACCCGACCTCAAAAAAGGTTAAGATAGCATAAGTCGGAGCAGGGTGAACTTATCCGATTGAAACTCATATCACATAATGGCCCCACCGAGTTCTCTAACATATGTTCTGGTATTTTCGATATCGATGACCTAAGGTCAGGTACGAGGCATGACCTCTCCATTGGAAATACATGGGAAAAATGGTTTTTACGGAATAACTCAGTAATGGATGGTGATAGAGCATTTATTTTAGCTGCATTAGACTCGCCTGGGCTTTGCGGTTCTAATGATATGCATTTTATATAATTTGACCCTGACCTGACCTCAGGTCAGGTCAAATCCTTGATTTGGCCTAGTAAGGTCAAAATATATATCATTCGATTCGGCTTGCTAAGAGGATTCATATAGTTTAAGTCGTTTTGCTCTATCTTTACTTGTTCAGATGTAATGGCCGAAAAACTGAATTTTTACATGTTATCCCTATGACGGGCATGTTTTGACCTCTCGTGACCTTAAATGTGACCTGACAAAAAAATGGTTCAAATGTTTTCGATGGAGAAGTGGATGGGCAGCCCAACGCCGTTTACCGTTTTTCGCTACCTACCGTGGTTCTCGAGATCTTAGGGGGGCGGGTACCCGCCCCCCGTCAATGCGAAGGTGGCTCAGATCCCCGTCAATGCGCGTGTTAAAATTGATCGACTGAGAAACGTAGCTCTTATAAAGCTCAAATTTGAAGTGGGGTGACCTTGGTTGACTTCGCCTGGTGACCTGACCTTTGATGACCCGGAGTAAATGAATTTCAGGAATGGTGGAAAAATTATGGGGTGAGAGATAGAGCCCTCAAACGCGGTGCTGCGTGTAGTCGTCTTTCTGTTATCCCACAAAACCTTAGGGAGGGGGCGGCTATTGATGATCCCCGGTGGGGCGAGGGTTAACACCTTTAGTGCAACGAAGCACTTTTAAAGTGTGGAGGAAAACCAGCTTTAAAACGGACATGCGCCCGGCTAAAGCGTGTAACCTGAGCTGGTATTCAGTGTAGCTCCAATCTTTACTCATGCATTTTAACACCTCTTCGAGCATCTTCGTTCACCAAAGGTGTGCAATGTTGCACTCCTCCGGAGCTAGCCTGCTCTTCTTACAGGTGCATCCTAAAACCTCAGAAGTTGTATTGCTCGCCTATGAAGTGTACTGCAGCACTGTTCTAGTCCTGGCCTGTTCTTTTTTTAAGTGTCTCAAAAACTTTTGGTGCGTTCATTTTTGCTTAACCCCCGCCCCACCGGGGGCCATCAATGGCCCTCTCTAAGGTTTTTTTCGGGATAGCAGAAAAACGACGAGGCGCTGCACCGCAGTTGAGGACTTTATCTCTTACAACATCATTTTCCCACCATCCCTGGATTTTTTACCCCGGGCCACCCAAGGTCAGGTCACCAGGCGAGGTCAACCAAGGTCACCTCACTTCAACTTTTGAGCTCTATAAGAGCTACATTTCGTAGTCGATCGATTTGAAACTTCCCACATTTCATAAAATCTCCAGGGTCTACAAGATTTATATCTGGGATTTTTCGATTTCGTTATCTGAGGTCAGGTCACGAGGTGACCTCTCCGATTGAAACAGCATGGGGAAAAGCTGTCTTATGATCTAAAAGTCACAAAAGCGATTGCAAATGCTCAGCTTGCTCATAAAAGCGTTCATAGACATCCTTTCACGGATCCCACGGGCCATATTTACCCTTTGAGCTCTCCGAGGTCATCCAAGGTCACCAAGGGTCAAAAAGTATTTTGACACTAACTTTTGACCTAATTAAGCTAGAGCGCTGAATAAAAATCATCGTTCATGTCTCGTCACTGGCTTTTATTTGATATACAGCAAGGTCACTTACTGACCTTTCGTGACCTCAGGTCATATTAGGTCACGAAGTGACCTCTGTATGTCAAACGAATGGCGGGAGGTCCTTACGTTCCACATAGCGGAAAAACTAAAAGTCTGGCATTTTCGTATCAAATGTACTTTACCAGATCTCAATAGCTCTAATGGCATAAGAGTTATGCCCAGTTTTCTTAAGCATTGCATATTTGAGTGAAAAATAGCCTACCGTGACCTAAATTGACATCTGGAGATCAAGCCATTGACCTGAGAGCTTAAGCATGCAAAGTAATTTCTTACTGAATTAACGCGAGCTTTCTAATGCACTTTGCAGATTTGCGTCAATCCCTTTATTTTCGGAGTTAGAGGGTGGGGGGCATCAATGGGGGGCATCGGAATGCCACCAATTTAAAGTTGGGAAGACCACTTCCCCGATATGTAACTGTGGAGATAGCAGGGAAAATCCACACATTACGTTCTTATCTGTCCATTACATCGAGAACATAGACAAAAACTGTTTTCTTCTCTAACTGCAATACTGGGAGCTGGATTCCTGAATCTTACCCAAAATAAAAAGATGGATATGCTTGTTTATGGCACGGGTTTGGACAAAAATTGCACTCGTAGACTTGCTTTCGCATTTCAAAAATTCCTCATTGCGACGGCGCACAGCGAGACTTAGCAGTGCATGTACGCGGTGAAGCGAGCGGCGCGGCGGCTGGCAGGCATCGTTGTGGCAAGTGTCCGGCAGGTTGGGATGCGACATTTCGTGGCGTCCTAGGTAAACTATCATTTTGCTTTCTTACATTGTTTTTCGATTCTAGAATCGTTATCACTGTGGCTCGGATTGGTACCGGGATTTGAGCCTTGTGCTTTTGTGCCTCTCCGCGATGAGTGTCATGCTGATATCGCTAATGTTAATAAAGTTGTGGTGTTGTTGTTTTTTTGTTTTTATGGGCCCGGTAGGGCAAAAGTGGCGTCGGAACCCGGTGAGGCGCGGGTTAATAGGTGTACCGTAGCACTGTTTCAGTGCCAGTCTGCACTGCTTTCCGCCCTTTACTTGTCAACTTGCTTGCCGTCAGCAGCTGACTATCAAGTCACGAAAACAAGCCCAAGATGAAACTGGTGGCATGTGCCCCTTCACAACAATCTCACCCTAAGTCTAAGACCAAGTCCATTGAAAATTTACACGGATGAATTTATCCATACCATGCCTAAATATGCATCAATCCATTTCAAAACAGGAAAAGTTACCACTGAGTTTAGTGATCCACCAAGGCCGGTCCTAAAAATAACGTTGTTTTTTAACACACTAAATACTCAGATAGTTCAACCAGAAGAGAAAATATGCCCTTGTTGTGTGGTCCTTGGAGGATATTCGAAATGCTGTAAAACATTTATGGGAGGTCTTTACAAAAGAAAGTAACTTGATTAGGATGCCTCACACACGGCAATTTTTCACAAGCTATCATAGAAATGTCGAGAGAACAGTCTAACACAATTAGAAGACTAGCCTATATTCTGCTATCGATCACAAAATAAACGAATGACTCAAGAGTCAAATCTCCCCTGCCCAATCGACGGGGCGGGGCAGTTGTTTTGTTTCTTCTCAGCTAGCCTATAGTCAGAGCTGGCTGGCGATCCCGGAGTAGCCACTTGCCTGCGATGGGCGGCTTGTTTTGATGGCGATAGCAGAACGGATGACTGGGTGACCAGAACGAAGCGGCAGCATTATGACACGGCTCCTCGCCGTTGTTGTCAGACAGACTGTTCTCTTCCTACTCTGAGCCGGGCAATAAACTACAGCCACTGTCCTCCGCAGCAGCACGTGAGGGTGCAGTGCACACAAAACAAGGTGACGAGAAAGGTGAACCTAAGAAATTGCTTCTAAATTTGTGATTCTTTCCATTCAGAGGTTTCAACAGCACTGGTAAGAAGTGCACCCCACCTTTTTGTCTATAAAGATTTGTAATTTGTCCACAGTTACCGACGCCTGTCTTCTTACCAATTTAAAAGTCAATGTAGAACTCAGCTACGTTTACAACTTGTTTTGCAGTGATGCCGAGTTACATATAGAGAAGTATATGCAGGTCAATACATAGGTATATCAATGTTTTTGGGAGTATTGAAACAATTGAAAATACCAATTTTTGAGTAAAAAAATTGTTATTGAACCACAGTGCCTGCTACAGGCCCCACTATTCTGTGCAATATCTTAACAACCGCACTGGAGAGGGGTCTGGCTTTAACGCGCACACTGAAGAGGGGGAGGGGTGGAAGGCCCGGCCTGAGATCTCAGAAACTAGCAGACTTTATAAAAAACCGTTCAGAGGGTAAGTGAGGGCTATAATGAGGTACGTCTAAAAAAATTCTTTGACCTAGGTCAATATACTCAAGGTCAAACGGGGTCAAAAGGTCAAATATTGACCGTGCTGGGGACCTATCAGGGAAATTCCGTAATCATATAGGGAAAGAGTCGGGAATATGCTAAAGGCGGACCAGAGTTATAACGGAAAGATCATAAATAATATCTATTCAAAATTTTGTGGTTCAGGGTCATTCAAGGTCATGACCTATGACGTAGCAATATGGTATACTACCTGTAAGGTACACTATAACTAGCACTATAGCATCTGTTGGGCGGAAATGAAGATTGAAATTTACCGGCTACCTTCTACCTTGACGTTTGGCCTTGACTTTTACATTGAGTCACCCCAACTATGACGTCCGAGCATGATATACGTCAGAATGGGTAAGGCACTTTGTTCGGTAACACTGGGTCCATTGACCTTAAAAGTACCAGTATGGCCTTGACCTGTGACCTTGACCTTCATTTGAGGCGATCTTGACATATCATCCCGTTTATATGAGGTAATGACGTCACTAATCGGTCTCCAACGCAAGCGAACTGGTCCGACTGCGCGATTGTGGCGATCTCAAAATGCAGGTCTGACTTTGAAAGCCTACAAGTTAAAATGTCTCTGCCAATTTTTTTAATTCTTCAATAAATTAACGCGCCGTTAAATTCTCTCAAATGCAGCCCGGTATTTTTTCCGGCTATGAGGGGTCCTCTAGCCACCTCGGAAAAATTTGATGGGATGAGGGGATTGGGGCTCCGATGCCCCCTCCAGTGTGAGTGTTAAATGGCCGGCATGACATAGACCTAACATGACCTTAGATGAATAAAATGGAGGCCCCCTGGTACCGCCACTGAATATGCAAGTAATGTTCATCAAGATGTCAATCGCGTCTGACCTAAAATATGGCTCAGCCGGCATTGCGACATTTCTCTGATATAAAAAATAATAGTAGTCTTAAGGTTATCGGCAACTGTTTCCGAAATACTAGGCGATATGTTACACTGGTGACACCGTAATAATAATAATCAATATAATAATCACCGTAATAATAATCAATATTGAAAAAATAGCCTTACCATAATTGGCGGTACTCGGTGGGCCTATTATGTGATATAAACATCCGATCAATAGATTAAACTTGTTTTCACTAGTGTCACCTGAAAGATTGTTGGAAGAGAAGTCACTAAACCTAGCCTGGTGACCTGGCCTGAAATAACCCGATCTTAGAACTTCAGGAAAAACAGCAAAACTGATCAGGAATAACTTGTTCTTAAAATAGTGGCGCTCCGCACTAGTTTTCTGGCACCTTTGAAAAAAAACCAGGGGAAGTTGTTCGAAGACCCCCTCCCCAGCTGGGGTGAGGGTCAAAGGCAATAGTGTCTATAGTGCATAGCTATCGCTTTTTATATCTGCCGCAGAGTTTAAACCATAACATTTTTTCCGTATGATCGCAAGAACGCTTCAGCGTTGAAGCTGGAAAAACCACTATAACCACCACCGCCCAGCTGCTTTGGCAGATAAGGTCCAGTGGATACTAAGCCAAAGTAGGCGATACTCACCGACTTCGAGCTCTGACGCCCACTACGGGCTTGGGCAGCCGTAACATCAACGCCTGGCATCGAGCCTCCATTTACCAGCCGCCGGAGGTCAGTCATAAGTGAGCCCGGTTGGCAATCCCATGTGTGCTTTTGAGAGCCAAAACAGCGGCGCCGCAGATTGGATGGTCATTTGGACAACATATGGAGCAATCAGAGGCAAGCAATTGCAGACTGAGAGAATCTGATTGGTGTGAGAGATTGCGTGTATAAACCCGGGCCACAAAAATGGAGGCAATCATGATTTTTTGTGATGGAAACAGATCGCAATCACTTTAACACAGCCATTTTGTTGACAAAGAATAGAGAAGTATGTAATTGCAGCACCAGGCAGCCTTGATCATGTGCTGGTCAATTGTATTCTAAAGCAGGCTCAGTCTAGAAGTGGCATATTCCAAAGCAAGCTTAAAATAGTCCAGAGAGAAATCAAATAGAATGGGGAACATTTACCGGATTAAAAATTAATGATAAAATATTCTAATACGTCCAAATTTTCACCAACACAGCAGATGTGCGCTGTGAACATCTGTCTATCACTGATATACAATTCATTCATGTATTACTCAGCACAGTACTGAGGTGGCTTTTAAAGTGGTGTCGTCAGCTGGCGTTACCTGGATTTGATCCCACCATCCATAGAAAGTTCTTGATTGATCATTTTGTTTGTACATAGACCAGCAATTGCGGATCAAGGTACATTTTCTGCACTCTTCTGCTGCTGTCCTGCCCTCTATCTTGCCTGATCGCTGTGGCTGTTGGATGCAGCGTAGGGTAGAAGTAAGTAACTGTTCTGCCGAGAGATATAGCAACAAAATGACTTGCAGGGAAAGTGAAGGCAGGGTAAAACTGTTCATTGGGGACAAAGCGGACAAACATTCAAGGCTTATTCAGAATGTGTCTAATATGAATTCTGTGTTAGTGAGCTTCAATCGTTAACACAGATTCTACTTTGTATTTACGTCATCACTCTGAAAGTAAGTGACTGCAGCGTACTTCTTCCATACAGATTGCAATTAAGTCATGAAATACGTGTGTAACGAAAATTGATTAACTACTTCACTTTAATTGCTAAATGACGCGATAATTAATGGTCATCTAGTATGCATATTCATTTCTCGTCCCCCTCCCATTATAAGTGCAGCCGCACTCAGACAAAGAGCTCTGCCTGTTACTGCGCAGTAGCCTGTCGGTTCATGACCACCGGTACCAGCTTCAGCGCGGCTCCCTGGGCTTAGGGTGTGTGAGTGGCTAAACGAAGCTGGCATCGATCTTGGCCAGATTGAGACTTACCATGTCCCATCGGTAGAGCCATGGGTGCTACCGGAGGTCAAAATTGACACAACCTTGCTCGCCATAACGAAAGATTTACCGCCTCCAGCAGTTCTACAGGTTTTCCGGGACCATCTCCACAGCACATACCCGGAGCATAGCGTACTTTACACAGATGGGTCCAGGAGAGGAAATGGCACTGGATGCGCGTTCGTAGGCGAGAATGTGGAAAGACAATTCACATTACCTGGGAGTGCATCGGTTTTTACTGCCGAACTGTACGCTTTATGTTGTTGCATGGACTACATTTTACGTTCTAGAACACGCCGCCATGTAATCTTCTCAGATTCGCTTTCATCGTTACAAGCGTTGAGTGCGTTCGAAACTCACCCAACATCTTCATATATTTTAGAACTTATTAGACTAAGACTCTACAGAGCACACTGTCATGGGAAAAGCGTCACAATCGCTTGGGTGCCTAGCCATGTAGGGATACCCGGAAATGAACGTTCTGACAGGTGCCAAACGGCAGCCCAGGTGTCGTACCGACTGGCTTAGGTGTGCCGTTCTCGGATTTTTACCAAAATATCGATGATCATATTAACCAAATATGGCAGTGCACCTGGGACGAAGACCCCAAAGGCTCCAAGTTGCGGGCGCTGAAACCCAAAATAGGATATGGCAGCCGGCGGTGCTGGCTGTAGAAGGGACGAAATAACTCTCACCAGGTTGCGCATTGGTCATACGCACGCCACACACGCGGTGACCGACTGACGACCAGGCATGTCTGATTGAATGTCGCGATTACGAGATCGAAAGAGCTCGTTATCTGCCCGGTGCCCCCACTATGGAGGCGCTCTGTGGAGAATCCCGATCGGTAGATATCTGCAACATCGTCTTGTTCTTGAACAGTGTGAATTTTAACGTCATATACTCTCCAGGTGGTCACACCGTGTGAGCAGTAGACACCTAGTGCCGAAACGATGTAGGGAACCTATGTTCGTGTTTTATGTTCCGTGTCTCTACGTTTTACTTCTAACAAATGTTTGTATCTCTGTTTGCGCATAATTTCACTCACTTTCGACCTACCGGTGTGTATGTGCAGGGGCTAAGCCGATGTTTTACATACCAGTTTTGGTGTTTTAGATGACGTTGCCGACGCTGCTCCCCGATGCCGCTTGCTTTTAAACTAAGAACAAGGACATAGATATGGGCGCAAAATGACCGTCGCTGTCGACGCGCCCCTAAACTCCACTGATGACGATGATGACCAACGGTCCATCGTACGATGCACCCCAGCCAACGCCCTATGACGTATCGAGCGCTCATTGGCTCACGAGATCTGACGCTGTATCACGCCACCCGTCTGACCTTGGATTGCATCAGCATTGCATCTGCCTCCAGACCAGTGCATCGAACCATACTCTGTCGCCTATGACGTATTGTGCTGTGATTGGTCGGCGTTTGTAACCAAGCCTGCCGACTCGGCATATATAAGGAGCGCTGAGCTAGCGAAAAAAAGTTCAACTAACCAACTAACCCTAACTAACCATCCGTTCATGTTTTCTTACCAACTAACCCTAACTTAAGGACTACTTAACTACTAACCATATCTAAGACTCACAACTAACCAACTCACACCCCTCCCTAGCACTCTATCTGTTCTATTACCCTTCTCTCTTCCTCTATGCGGCGGCTACCCAGCCAGAGAGGGTGCTGTAACCCCACCTCCTGGTTGCAGGATAAGTACCCGCGGCATCACGTCATGGTGCTTGCGGGTGTTTCTAATTACCCAAAATTATTATTTTTCAAAGGAGGAACTCGAGTAACGTAAGCAGAACGGTCATTCGGTAACAAGGAACAAAATCGAAACAAAAACTAATCTTTACGCTGGCAATCATCTTCACGTACCATTTTAAATCCTATCTGTGCCCTAGGCTCGGCATCTCTGCCGTAGCAATTTCCTTCCCTCGCAAGTGTCGCTACACTTCGCGACCCATTCCTTAAAATAAGCTTCGCCCCTTTGTTCTGCGACATTAAAGTAAACACCCCTCCCGGAAAATTCTCCCCTACACCTTAGAGGCGGGCAAAGGTGCTTTGCACAGAACGCCTTATAAAAAGCCCTTAACTAACTAACTAACTAAGCGTCCCTCACATAAGTGCTGCCACATACACGGAGACGCTAACACTACATTCTGAGCTCTGCCGACAGGTCTGGTTGTCTGGGGTCCTTCGCCTGGCTGCCTATTGCGACAGCTGCTGGCGGCTTCTGGAGCTCCTGCGACCGCCTGCTCCGAGCGCTGTTGCTGGTTCCAGCCCTGCCTATCGCTATTTCCACAGCTGACCTGTAAATATACTCTCTATCGGACTTGGTGGTGTTCGTTCCTATGATTCCAGCCACCTTGTTCCGCTTCCGCCCAGTCCCGTCCCACATCTTTCTCAACTATCATTTCTCTCTTCGGCCTGAAACCCGAGCGGTGGTCTAGCCTGGGTGACCTCACTTGTTGAACCTCTGGTTCTTGGGCGAGGGGCCTTTGACTGGACCTATCGGTCCTTCATTGCCAAAATCCCTAAACGTACGGCCAGTAGACTGTCTTTCACCCTCGCTAATTAGCAGTGAGGTCCAATCCATACCCTCCACGGGCTGTGTCTATGCAAAGGTGCCACGGCACCTGCCCATATAACACTACCTTAAAATAAAGTAGGTCCCAGTTAGGACACTTTAGAGGCTGTAATAGCCACCTAGGTCCCTGATAGGTCCTGAAGAGGCCACCTGCCTCCCCTCGAGCCCCCCCTCCCCTCCGCTCAGTAACCTAGTGGCTGTAACAGCCCATTGTAAACCACTAACCTAGGAAACTTTAACCGATCCCCCCAAATAGGATAAAATCCCACTCCATGGTGTAGCTAGGCTAACTTCCCATTAGTTAAAGCTCTCTCGCCCAACTTTCAAATTTGCCAGCCTTTCGCTAGAGCCATTCAGCTAGCGTCTCCTCAAAATTCTCACTACTGCACTCCTCACTCATCCTCCCTGCCTTATCCACTAGCTCCGCCGTTAGGAAAAATAGACGGACCACGTGAGAAGTCCGCCCGACGCTCTGACGTCACGCACACGCCCTAAAGTCACACCCTCCAGAACTTTCTCACGGTACGCAGAAAGCGCGCGCAGTCAGCTAGAAAACTGAACTCTATGCGAGTGATCCTGCACGGTATAACGTAAATTGAAATTGCTAGCCACTTCCATGGATTGCCTTAACAATGCAAACCTGCCAAGCGGAGCTTGGCTGGTTGGTAGGTACGACTCCATCCACCAAAATCTTGCGAAGGAATCTACCTTCAGTCTGGACAAGGCCATCAGCAGAAAGGTGACAGGCAGCTATGAAATTATCCGGCACCAAAAGACGCCCTTGTTAAAACCAGCAGCGCTGCCTCAACGAAAGCCCTGCTTGACACAAAAACTTTCGGATCGAAACCGGTGAGTTTCGCCATTCATAAGTCTCTGAACTTATACCGGGGCACAATTCGTGTGCCAGAGGCTTCCCACATCTCTGAAGACGAAATCGAGCCCAACTTTGATTTTGAGGGCCAAAGTGTGCCCACCATTCAAAGACTCACTCTTCCCAAGCCCACCACCGGAAAAGCCCCTCACCGTAAGCACAATCGCTTCCTCGTCACCTTCGACACAAAGTGCCGAGATGACTGTGGCTGTGTCAAACTGGGCGACTGTGTCTGCCCAGTAAAGCCGTTCTACCCCAACCCAATCAGATGTCAAATCTGTCAAAGGTACGGCCACGTTGAGTCTAGCTGTAAAAACCCCGCCCTCTGCTGTGGCAAGTGCAGTGCTGCACACCGAACCAAAGACTGCACCTCACTTAGCCTCCTGTGTGCTGCCTGTGGCGGCGCCCATGGGGCTACCGATCCTAAATGCCCAGCCTGGCTCCGTGAAAAACATGTAAATATGGTGGCTGAAGACGAAAAGCTCCCCTTCGACCTGGCCCGCAAAAAAGTGCGTGAGAGCGAAAAACGTCACTCCCTAACCCAGACACGTGGTGGCAAGGCCACCGCGGCAGCCCCCAGCAGAGCTGGCCAGGCCACCCCTCAGCTCACCGCCTCCCAAAAGCGTCCCTTTCGCCCCCGAATGGAGCCGCTAGTCATGGTCCCCCTTCGGCTGGCCATCCCCCACACGCACCACAGCACAAACAGCTTTTGGCGCTAGTGGACTCCCACCACGGGCTGGACGGACCTCCCAGCCAGCCCAGCCTGTTCCTCTCTGGGTCTTCCGCCCAAAAGTACCGCCGGCCCCGCCCTCCCGCATCAGGAAGATCTGGACCCCAACCGAAGGGCGGCAAAGCAGCCCTCAGCAGGTTCCTAGCTGTACCGAGTTTCCCCCCGCTCCCAGCCCCTCCCGCCCAAAAGTCACCGGTGCACCCCCTCCCAGGCGCCGCCTACGCCGGGCACCGGGACGGAAACACCAGAATGGCAGCTCCCCCTTCCAGTAAGACAGCTGCCACTCAGACAGAAGAAAAGTCAGTGTAGCCACCCAAACCGGAACCTCTCTCGCGGACAGCAGCAAAGCTCCTGCCTCTAAAGCACCGACGACCCGCCATTGTGGCTCTCAAACAGACCTGGCATATCATTACATGCAATTCCAATTTGCCAGTGATTCCGACACGTCAGGTAGCAACAGCGAACCTGATAGTGAGCTGCCCGGGACCGAGTCTTACCCAAATGCTGACAGAATCTCGGTCACAGACTCTGTAGAAAATAGTTATCTCATGTCGGCCTCCCCCACCAGTTCAGTCTCATCCAAATCCCTCAGGCCCGGCAGCCCCACGGTGTCGAGGAAACTCTGGTACACTCGGCACTCGTCCCCCGTTTCCACTACCAGCGACACGAGTAGCACACATTCCTATCACCTCCGCCCCCGCCCCCGCAACCCCCCCCAGCATCTAAGACATTAAACCACCATGGGTTCAATTCTCCAATGGAATACAAACAGTCTAATTTTGAAATTCCCATTATTTAAATCAATCTTTGCTGAGAAAAGGCCGGCAGTAGCAGCACTCCAAGAAACCCTCTTTAATGATAATGATAATAACAAATTCAAAATCTCGGGTTACTCTTGGCAACCGCCATAATGTAAACGCTACTGTCCGTAAAGGAGGCACTGCCATCCTTATCGAAAATAGCATCGCTCACAGCCAATTGCCTTTGGTAACGCCACTCGACTGTGTCGCTATTAATGTAGAAATTCAGCACGTCAAATTGACGGTGATTTCACTGTACATCTCTCTAAGCGATTCTGACCCGTCGGCTCGGGACCTCGCCCAACTTTTGGCACAAGTTTCCGGCCCTTTGCTACTACTTGAAGACTTGAACGGTCATCATCCCTCATGGGGGCAGCGCCACCACCACTCGCAGAGGTGAAATCATCTATGACGCATTAGACTTACAAAATCTAATTATCTTAACACGCGCATTGACGGGGGTCTGAGCCACCTTCGCATTTACGGGGGCGGGTACCCACCCCTAAGATCGCGAGAACCACGGTAGGTAGCGAAAAACGGTAAACGGCGTTGGGCTGCCCATCCATTTCTCCATCGAAAACATTTGAATCATTTTTTTGTCAGGTCACATTTAAGGTCACGAGAGGTCAAAACATGCCCGTCATAGGGATAACATGTAAATTCAGGTTTTCCGCCATTACATCTTAACAAGTGAAGATAGAGCAAAACAACTTAAACTTTATAAATCCTCTTTGCAAGCCGAATCGAAATATATATAATTTGACCTTGCTAGGTCAAAACAAGGATTTGACCTGACCTGAGGTCAGGTCAGGGTCAAATTATATAAAAAGCATATCATTAGAACCGCAAAGCCCAGGCGAGTCTAATGCAGCTAAAATAAATGCTCTATCACCATCCGTTACTGAGTTATTCCGTAAAAACCATTTTTCCCATGTATTTCTAATGGAGAGGTCATGCCTCGTACCTGACCTTAGGTCAT
Source organism: Lepas anatifera (assembly GCA_034440635.1). Taxonomy (NCBI): domain Eukaryota; kingdom Metazoa; phylum Arthropoda; class Thecostraca; family Lepadidae; genus Lepas; species Lepas anatifera. The sequence continues at coordinate 1,067,241 of JAOTON010000484.1, read as the reverse complement.
CGATATCAAAAATACCGGAACATATTTTAGAGAACTCGGTGAGGCCATTATGTGATATGAGTTTTAATCGGATAAGTTCACCCTGCTCCGACTTATGCTATCTTAAACTTTTTTTGAGGTCGGGTCACTTGACCTGTACTGGTGACCTGACCTGAGATGACCTAACCTTAAAATTTTAACAGAAGTTGTAAAAATGATGAGGCAAAAGGTATACCAAGTACAGCGGCGCTACGCGCCGCCCAGAGGTGCAGAAACTCGCCAACTCGGCTACTGGGGTTTGTGACACATTTATGAAAATTGAAGTGCATAAGTGTGACAAAATAGCCATCGTGACAGTATGGTTCAAAATCAAACCACATATTTTCGAAATACAGAATGAAGCGTGTAGCGATAAATTTAATTTAGCAACTCTATTCTTCAATTGCACAGCGTACCATCAGTGATACAATATTGGTACTGTGTTCAATTTCTACTAAAACGAGGGACCCCCGCTGCAGAAAACCCGGAAACCGCTGTCACAGTTGCCAGATTTTAACATGCAGCCCAATGGTGCCGATTGTTAGTAGTTGCCAGAAAGTTGCCGCCTAGATGCCCGAAATGTGACAGTCAATTTTTACGAGAAATACACGATTGTGGGCATATTTAAGGCATGAAGATAACGCAAATACGTTATCAAGTATTTCTCTGTCCATTTTGTCAGGTTAAATAATATTTATAGTTTGAGTCTCTTCGATTTAGCGGTCCCCATTTCTTTGAATTTAGTATTAAGTACGCCTAAAACCTACTAAGAAAAGTACTAAATGAGTGAAAGAAATAAACATAGCTGGGCAGCAATTCTACTTAAACTACGCAACAGCGACAAGACAAGTTCGTAATGTTTATTTGATGTAGAGCCTGCCAAAAAATGTACACAGGTGGGAAGCTACTTTTTTAGGGCATATTTTTGGGGTATATCTGAGGTAAGTGCAGGTTAAAACTGGCTGGCATAAATAGCGCTGCCCATGGCTAATCTAAGATGAATGTAGGCTACTTTGAGACTGATGCACTTTCACATATCAAACTTGGTTTTTCATTCCTTAGCTTGATTATGCCTTACCTTATATGTGCCCTAGATCAAGATTGGTTAGGTAGATTTAGACTTGGAGGAAGTTGGGATAGTTGGCGCCAGCAACAGACTGGCAACAACAGTAATTCAGGTGAGATTTCATGATCAAATTATCATGTCAATATTGTACAGATAGCAAATGTGTGCCAATGCAGTCCTCCACAAAGTGTTAAAACACACACTAACGTGCACTGGAGGGCCTAGTAGACCCCCTTCTCATCTCAGGAAATCGCAGAAAATCTCAGAAAGAAAGAGACTTTGAAAAACGCTGGTTGGGGGTGTGTTGCTTACTACCAGTGGTGGTAAGCAACACAGGACCTGAACTGCATGGAGTTAAAGCAGGACTTTGACTACGCTGGATCTTTCTTTGGTATGAGACTTCCAATACCTCTGTAGGTACCTATTAGGCCAATAGACATAATTTTACATCTATGCAGGGTAGTTGCCTCAGAGTTTTTACTGCAAGAAGGAATGAACAGGCAAGTGATAATCAGGTGTTGGAGGAAAATTTTAAGCATTTGATCTGTCTATAAAAATGCTACCTAAGGTCCACTTTACCAACACATTTTAGGTAGATCCAAATCCTATGTTGACATTGACATTTTTCTCCCTTTTGTTGATATGTGAGATAGAAGTTCAGTGGGGGGAGCTGTGATCAGGGTTCCCAATTGTGTGTAGGTGCACGCTCCCATTCATAGATTAGTTCCCAATAATAATTATTTTCATGATAATTGCCACATTTAATCATGGTGAAATGTACCATAATTGGAAACACTCCTTCCAAAAATGGAAACTTTTCAAAAGGGAAATGCATGTCATTAGGGGAAACTGCAGTCAGAGTTGCCAATAAAAGTTATGATCCCAATACTGGAAACAATGATCCATAATTGGAAATTTTCCTTCCAAAACATAAACATGATCTAAAAATGAAAACACAGTTTAATACTTACATGCAGTAATGGCTTGGTGCTTGAACCTTGTCTGTTGCAAAAAGTAAGAGACAGGTAGATGACATTCAGCATATTGGAAATAGTATTCAAGTATACAATTATCATTTCCAGCTTTTTGTGACAGAGGAGGCATACGTCGCGTTGAGTTTGTGACAGCCAGCATACTTTCTGCACCTCTGGCGCCGCCGTTTTTCTACTATCTCCGAAAAACCCGAGGGGTGGGTACCCGCCCCCGTCAATGCGCGTGTTAACACGCGCATTGACGGGGTCTGAGCCACCTTCGGATTGACGAGGGGGCGGGTACCCGCCCCCTAAGATCTCGAGAACCACGGTAGGTAGCAAAAAACGGTAAACGGCGTTGGGTAGCCCATCCGCTTCTCCATCGAAAATATTTGAACCATTTTTTTGTCAGGTCACATTTAAGGTCACTAGAGGTCAAAAACATGCCGTCACATGCCGTCATAGGGATAACATGTAAATTAAGTTTTTCGGCCATTACATCTGAACAAGTAAAGATAGAGCAAAACGACTTAAACCCTATGAATCCTCGCAGCAAGCTGAATCGAATGATATAGACTTGACCTTGCTAGGTCAAATCAAAGATTTGACCTGACCTGAGGTCAGGTCAGGGTCAAATTATATAAAATGCAAATCATTAGAACTGCAAAGCCAAGGCGAGTCTAATGAAGCTAAAATAAACGCTCTATCACCATCTGTTACTGAGTTATTCAGTAAAAACCATATTTCCCATGTATTACCAATGGAGAGGTCATGCTTTGTACCTGACCTTAGGTCATCAATATCACAAATACCGGAACATGTTTTAGAGAACTCGGTGAGTCCATTATGTGATATAAGTTTTAATTGGATAAGTTCACCCTGCTCCGACTTATGCTATCTCAAACTTTTTTTTGAGGTCGGTTCACTTGACCTGTACTAGTGACCTGACCTGAGATGACCTATCCTTAAAATTTTCACAGAAGTTGCAAAAATGATAAGGAAAAGGTATACCAAGTACGGCGGCGCTGCGCGCCGCCGTTGTTCTGCTGTCTCCGAAAAACCCGAGGGGGGCGGGTACCCGCCCCCGTCAATGCGCGTGTTTAATAACGGCGCTCCGAACCACCAAGCAATGTGCGGTGGCCATTCAGATACTGCTATTGATATTTCGTGCTGCTCTCCTAGAATTGCGTCACTGTTCACCTGGGAAGTCGAGGACAACCCAGGAATGAGCAATCATCTCCCAATAAAAATTGGTATTCCCACAGGCTCAATCGACCATGTTACTCTTTTTACACCCTCATGGAACCTAAAACGTGCCGACTGGAAAAAGTTTGAGGGAGAGGTCGACCTCACATTTTTCACCGGAGGTGACCCCGACCCGGCAGACATTGACTCGGTACTAAGAGCCATCAGCTCAGCAGCACATTTAGCAATACCAAAAGTTTAGGCCCCCACAGAAAACAGGAGCCCCATGGTGGAATGCATAGACGGCACACGCCAAAGCTCAAATGATTAGAGCCAGGAAAGCCTACGAGAGGAGGGCACACAGCCCTACTCGCAATGCCCTCCGAGCAGCCAAAGCCCACTTTCAAAACACGTGCAAGCGGGTCCAAAAAGGTAGTTTCAACGCTTTCGTTTCCAAATTCAACCGCTTCACACCCATTTATCAAATCTGGAAAACCATTGGAGCTTTATCTGCGAAACGACCGCCCCGTGGACCCTTCCCTCAACTGACAATCCCCGGCCAAAACATCACGGCACCCAAGGAAGTCATGGACGCCTTTGCTGATCATTACAATGGCGTTGCGGCCAACGGTTCCTACAACCAGCGCTCAAAACACCAGGCCGAATGGGACAAATGCCGCACATTCTTCAATTTTAGTAATCAGGAGTACTATAACGTACCTTTTACAATGACCGAACTAAATTACTCCATTAGCAAGTGTGGAAACACTGCAGTGGGCCCGGATGAAATTCACTACTCTTTCTTCAGGCACCTCAGCCAGACAGCACTAAAATATCTTCTCTCGGCCATTAACAACATGTTTCTTAGCGACTCGTTCCCCACTATGTGGCGGGAGAGTGTCATCATGCCCATTTCAAAACCCGGCAAAGAAAAAACAGACCCTAAAGGTTATCGCCCCATTTCGCTTACTACCTGTGTTAGCAAGCTTGTAGAGCGCATGGTCAACGTAAGACTTCACGAAATTCTCGAAAAGAAACTCGATGCTTTGCAATCGGGTTTCCGGCGCGGGCGAGCCACCACTGACAATCTGTTTAAATTGGTCAGTGACGTCCAAAATGGCTTCTACAAGAAGCAAGTCACAATTGCTGCATTCTTAGATATCAAATCGGCCTTCGATCGTGTACAAAAAGACGTCCTTTTGTATAAACTCTGTAAACTGGGAGTCCATGGCCACCTTGGTAGATTCATTGACAACTTTCTCAGGCACAAAAATTCAAAGTGCGCTGCGGCACCACCTTTTCCTACCTGACATCTGAAGACCAGGGCACATCCCAGGGTAGCATTTTATTTCCGACACTCTTCCTAGTCATGATCAATGACATTTTTTCCAAAAAGCTACCGCCTGGAGATAAGTACTCTCTATTTTCAGATGATGTCGCTATTTGGAAATCCACTCTGGTCGACACCAGGCGGTGCAGTCAACCAGAATTCAAAACCGTCAATACCGAATTGCAGGGTAGTCTCGACGACGTCCATACTTGGTGCAATTCAATGGGTCCACCACTCTCGACCGAAAATTCACCAGTCGTAGTCTTTGCCAGGCCAGGTGTGAGACACGCTGTTCCTCTGCTCCAAATCTCAGGCAAACCCATTGAATGCGCGAAAAGCTTCAAATTCTTAGGCGTCACCCTTGATACCCACCTTAGTTCTAACGAGCATATTTCCAAAGTTGTCTCTAGCTGTCAAAAACGAGGCAATATCCTTCGCATGCTTGGCGGAGCAGAGTACGGCGAGGATCGAAAGACCCTCATCATTATCATTGTTGGGGTTTTTGGGCGCACGGACAGCTGGGTCATATGACACCCATAACATTAAATGAATTACTGTGAGGGCTGCAACAGGTCAGGTGCTCATAAAAAGGAGGTTTATACCTAAAAAGTACTAACCCTGTGGCGTTACCAATTGTGTGTGTCTGCTTCATAAATAAAGTGAGAAAAAACTACGGGGGTGAATAAATGACATTGAATGCGATACTCTTTAAAAAAGCTGATATTGTTGCCACCTCGACTGACGGCGACTCACCAATAAGAGACCCGAGAGAAAAATCTGCTGGGAAGTGAGCCATCCTCTCAATCTCAAAGTCCCGGCAGTCAGTGAGAACATGCTTAACAGAGAGGTGTTCCCCACATCGCGGGCACTCCGGTGTCTCCTCTCCTCTCAGAAGGAACGAGTGAGTGGAGTGTGTGTGTGTCCTATACGCAATCTGGCTAAAACAACCTCGTCCGTTTTGCACCTGGCATTGGCCGATGACCACGCGCCGATCCTGGGCTTTATAAGGCGCAATTCGGAGCCCTTGGGATCATTGTCCCATCTCTGTTGCCAAGACTCAAATACATACTGCCTGATGGCAGGGAAACAGTCAGAGTAAGGCACTTTTATTCCTGACGGCACGATACCCCGTGACGCATCCTTCGCCGCAGTGTCACATTGCTCATTGCCAGGCACTCCCACGTGGCTGGGCACCCATGCCAGTGTTAATTGTTTTTGTTGGCAGTGTGCTCTGTGCATCTTATTCCGAATAAGTTCCAGAATATATGACCATGAGGGATGAATATCAAATGATGTTAGTGATTGCAAAGACGACAGTGAGTCAGTAAATACAACGTATTTGCGTCTCCTCGACTGCAACACCTGGTCTAAAGTTTGGAAGATAGCGTAAAGTTCAGCAGTAAAAACTGATGCTGTCACAGGGAGTGTATAACGTTTTTCAATTCCATCACTTACATACGCACATCCGACACCGCTTTCCGTCTTAGATCCGTCTGTATAATAGATCTCAAAACCTGAATACATGTCATTTACGTGTTCCCAGAAAATCTGCCGGACCGCAACAGGCGGCAGATTCTTGGTCTTAACAAGCAAACTGGTGTCCACCTGAGGCTCTGGGAGAGTCCATGGTTCTAATAAGGGATTCTGGAAAGTCTCAACCTGTTCACAGTCAACTCCTGCTTCCCTTAGCCACGCTCCAATTCTGAGACCAGGGTGTCTGTTTCGTGATAGATTTTCTCCCGAGTGTCTGATGGCATCAGAGAATAGCTTACTGTATGTTGGATGGTTTGGGGACTTTTTATTTTTAGAGCGTATTTCATCGCAAGGACACGACGTCGCAAGTCTAACGGCATCTCGTTTGCCTCGACGAGTATGCTGGCGGTAGGCGATGTGCGGATTGCACCGATGATAATTCGAATGCCATGGTGATGTATGGTATTTAGCATAGATTTTGCTGTCTCCATGATGCTGTCTCCATTTTGCTGTCTCCATGAATTGTATACCATGCAGCCATATTCAATTTTTGATCGGATTAGCGATCGGTACAACATCAAAAGTGTTTTCCTGTCTGCGCCATACTTAAACTTAGTTATAACCTTCAGAATGTTCAGATCCTTGAAGCACCTTTCCCTTACAACCTTAAAGTAGTTTATATAAGTCAACTTAGAGTCAAAAGTCAGGCCCAGGAACTGTGCATGTGCGACTACCTGGATTCTTTCTCCATACATACGGGCTATGGGGTCGAACGCCTATACGCCCATTCCTTGCATTTTGATTGGCATTATTATTTTGTTTGTCCGCTTCTGTACTTTTTTGTGTATGCTTACTGTTTATTTGTTTTGTTCTTTTCTTTCTTGCGTTTTTTGGTTTGTTTGGATTAGTGTAATAACTTGGCCTAGCTTAACCCTCGCCCCACCGGGGGCCATCGATGGCCCCCTAAGGTTTTTCCGGGATCGCAGAAAAACGACGAGGCGCAGCACCGCGGTTGAGGGCTCTACCTCTCACTGCATCATTTTCCCATCATCCCTGAAATTTTTTACTCCGGGTCACCCAAGGTCAGGTCACCAGACCAGGTCAACCAAGGTCACCTCACTTCAACTTTAGAGCTCTGTAAGAGCTACATTTCAAAGTCGATCGATTTGAAACTTCCTACACTTCATGACCCCTCCAGGGTCTACAAGGTGTATATCCGGGATTTTTCGATTTCGTGCCCTGAGGTCAGGTCACGAAGTGACCTCTCCCATTGGAAAAGCATGGGGAAAACCTGTTTCATGATATAAAAGCCACAACAATGATTGCAAATACTCAGACTGCTCAGAACAGCGTTTTTGGACACCCTTTCACGGATCCCAGGGGTCATATTTGCCCTTTGACTTTTCCAAGGTCATCCAAGGTCACCAGAGGTCAAAAACAGTATTTTGACAATAACTTTTGACCTAATTAAGCTAGAGCGGTGAAACAAACACCATCGTGTTTGTCTTGTCACTGGCTTTCATTTGATATACGGCTAGGTCACTTTTTGACCTTTCATGACCTCAGGTCATATTAGGTCACGAGGTGACCTCTGGAGGTCAAACCACTGGCGGGAGGTCTTTACGTTCCACATAGCGGAAAAAGTACTGGCAATTTCCTATCAAATGTACTTTACCAGGCCTCAATATCTCTAATGACATAAGAGTTATGCCCAGTTTGCTTAATCATTGCATATTTGAGTGAAAATAGCCGATATTGACCTAATTTGACCTCTGAGGTCAAACCATTGACCTGAGCACTAAAACATGTGAAGTAATTTCTTACTGATTTCACGCGAGCTTTCTATTGCACTTCGCAGATTTGCGCTAACCCCCATATTTTCGGGAGTTAGAGGGGGGCCATCGATGGCCCCCGGTGGGGCGAAGGTGGCGCCGGACTCCCGGTGGGGCGCGGGTTAACATGTATTTTCTGTTCGTTCATTTAGATTTGTTGGATCTGGCTTTGCTTTGTTTTGTTTGATTTTTTTTGTTGATTTTGGTTTTGCTTTGGTTCCATTGGTTCTCACAGATCGCATGCTGTGATTAAATGTTTTTGAGTTTGATAGGTTTTTACACTACTTAGTGCTTGTCCTTATTTCTATGTTATTTTTTCTTACTTCTAATAGGTACTTACATGGTTTCTTTTGTATATTTGATTTGCTGAACATATGTGGGCCCCATGCTTTTAACTTAAATTAGTTTTTTGTTTTGCCTCCTGTTTTGTTTGTTCTTACTTTTATTTGCTTCTGGGTGTGTTTTGCATTATATTTTTGTTCACTTTCGTTATTTAGGCTCGTCTCGTTCTATTGTGTCCTGTTACTCTCACTGTTTTGTATGTTTTTTCTTTTTTCTCGTTCTGCTGCAGCTGCTTCTTTGCTGGCAGTTTATGTTATGTTTTGTTCTGTCTACCTATATTATATCCATTTGCTCTAATCTGATAACTGGTCGCCTACTTCCTCTTATTCTCTACTGCTGTGCTTGTGACGTTCTTTTCTTTTGCTTATTTTGCTTCGCCTTGTTCAGGTCTTCTTTTGCTTCTGTTCCATGCTTATGTGAAAAATGGAATAAAAAAGCTGATGATGATGATGATGATGATACATAGTTAATGTGGGATCATCACACGGACTGCGTCTGCGGCAAACATGTATACATTTCGTTTTTGTCGTTGAGAATTGTAGACCATTTTTATCGAAAGACCCTGCTCATGCTCTACAAGTCCTTGATCCGGCCCATACTTGAATATAATTCGTTCGTCCTTGACTTAACGAACAACACTAATAGGCTAAAGCTAGAGTGCATCCAAAACGCAAGTATCCGGGCAGCCACAGGCGCGCTCAGAGAATCCCCCTTCACCAGCTTGTTAGTGGACAGTGGGCTGTGCCCTCTCCAAACAAGACGCCACTCCCAGCTTATCTCTTACTATATCAAGGTCCAATCTACCGAAAATCACCCAGCGAAACAATGTTTCGCCCACCCCGGACGTGTATCAAAACTAATCGGACAACCTGGCCTCCATTTAAGAATAGAGTAGCTAAGACCCTGGAAACCCTGAACCTTGCGATCCCAGAAGCCATAGGCAAACCCCCCACTCTCCCGCTTTTGGACTCGCAAACAGCCCAAAGTCGAGTTTCTTTTCACCACGCGCAAAGACAACCTAACCACAGAGGAGATCTCTCAGAAATTCTTAGAGTTCCAGTCTAACAACACTGGCAAAGCCTTCATTTTCACAGACGGCTCTAAAATTGGCGAAAAAGTAGGCCTCAGCATCTGGGGGCAAAATATTTGCCTCTAAAAACGTATTCCGGACAACTTCTCTATCTTTACTGCCGAGGCTGTCGCCATTTTAGATACACTAGTCCTGATTATAACCCTAAATATTAATTCAGCCGTCATCTGTTCAGACTCTAAATCTGTCTTGCAAGCTATCAATAACGTAGTAAACCCCAGCCATCACGTAATAGCAGACATCCAGAAGGGTATCGAAGATATCCCAGATGTCTCTTTTCCTTGGATCCCGGGCCACTGCAAAATTCTCGGAAATGAAAAAGCCGACGAACAGGCCAAAAAGTCTCTAGAACTCAGAGGGGTCGCACCTCTCAAATGGTCTGGAGACGATAGCAAAGCTGTCCTCCACAAGCATATCCGGAAGTACATCCAAAATGACTGGACCACTAACCACTGCGCTCATTTATTCCATATAAAGCCTAACATCGGCTACTGGCCCAGCTCCAACCAAAGCAGTCGTCGGCGTGAGGTTATCCTGACCAGACTCAGAAGCGGACACACCAAATTAAATACCTATGGGCGTGTAGGTACCTGTGGTACCTGTTCTGCTATGGAAAATCCCTACCATATCGACATCGACTGTCCCCAGCACGATGCCCATAGGCAGCCCATGCTAGATTATTCCCGCATCAGAAACATCCCAGTAAACCTTTCCACTCTTCTCGGCAATGATCACTCTGAGCTGCTGGACAAGCTCTTTACATTCCTGAAGGCTTCTAGGCTCGAGAGCTTTATCTGAACGTACGGAACAAACGTCTATGGTGGCAGGTATTAAAAATACCTGCATCCGAAGAGCACCCCTCATATAAGAAATAACAATTACACTATAGACGTCCCCCTGACAAATTTCAATTGGTGCTTCAAACTAGGCTTTAACTGTCTGGTCCTAAGGCATGGTAGACTCAGAATAGCTCCCACCATAGGCAAAAAAATCAACTAACCAACTAACCCTAACTAACCATCCGTTCATGTTTGCTAACCAACTAACCCTAACTTAAGGACTACTTAACTACTAACCATATCTAAGACTCACAACTAGCCAACTCACACCCCTCCCTAACACTCTATCTGTTCTATTACCCTTCTCTGTTCCTCTATGCGGCGGTTACCCAGCCAGAGAGGGTGCTGTAACCTCACCTCCTGGTTGCAGGATAAATACCCGCGGCATCACGTCATGGTGCTTGCGGGTGGTTCTAATTACCTTAAATTATTCTTTTTCAAAGGAGGAACTCGACTAACGTAAGCAGAACGGTCATTCGATAACAAGGAACAAAATAAAAAACTAATCTTTACGCTGGCAATCATCTTCACGTACCCTTTTAAATCCTATCTGTGCCCCAGGCTCGGCATCTCTGCCGTAGCAATCCCCTTCCCTCGCAAGTGTTGCTACACTTCGCGACCCATTCCTTGAAATAAGCTTCGCCCCTTTGTTCTGCGACATTAAAGTAAACACCCCTCCCGGAAAATTCTCCCCCACACTTTAGAGGCGGGCAAAGGTGCTTTGCACAGAACGCCTTATAAAAAGCCCTTAACTAACTAAGCGTCCTCAGAGTGTAGTAAGAGATTGTGTTGCATTGTAGTACTAGGCAGCACCATGCCGAGTCAGCCCAGAGCAGCTGAGAGCAGCTGAGCAACTGAGTTCAGTGGACAGATTAGACTAGAACAGTGAGATACCAGTGTGTGTACAAGGACAGCCAAAGATCAGCAGATGTGAGTAAAGACTGATGAGAGCTCATAGTGAGGCAGACGCCCACCGTGCTGCAGAAAATAGTATGTCAGTAGAGTGAGGAAGGACTCGTAAGGTCAAGTACAGACAAGAGAGTGTTGGAGCTTTGGCTAAGTTGCATCACCTGTTCACAACGCCAGGTGCAAGTAAATAAGCAATTAAGGAAACAACGTATATTTGTCGAAATACGATAAGAGGTCCTACCAACTTGAAAACCATCATTCACAGCCATACCTAAAAGTACTTCTAGGTAACAACGTGTTTCATGATTGTTTATCGTCTAGCTGCTGTCCAAATTTGGTAAGAAATTTGGTTCATCAGCTGCTATCCCAATTTGGTAGGTGTTGTCTAACACCGTAATTATTTGCATTGATCATGTGTTCTACAGGGTGTTTCATAAATAATGATATTTTTGAATTGATCATAATGCGGTTATAAATTGGTTGCTGTGGTATGATTTACATATCAATCGAAATATTATTTTGGGACATTTACGATTATTCGTATTTTGATAGCTGTTTTGATATTTTTGCTAGTAAAAAGTAGTCTTAAAAATGACTTGAAAAATACTGTCTATCTTGCCTTCAACGAAAATGTTCGTAGAAATCACGTGCGTATCACGTGACAAGTATCACGCCAATGGCACTGCAAACATGATATCATCACTATGGTACGTCTCAGTCCACATGTACATTGCCTCTGGAAATTAATTCTAAAAAACACCTCTCAAGCTTAGGAAAGCTCGGGTCCAAGCAAGCAATCCCCAATTGGTCCATGTCCCTTGTTCTGCGGTGAACAGTGGGTCTTTTGCGCTGTGTCCGCCGCATCCAGTCATTCATATGGAAGGTAAACCAATGAGCCATACGGAGCTTGAGCCAAAAACTTTTAACTTGTAATATTACTGAGACTTTTGCTTTTGATGTGCATGCTCACGTGCCATTTGTGTGTGCTGAAGACTTTTTAGAGTGCTGCAAGTTCCGTTTTCTCAAATATAAGCGGGCATATATGATGTTTCTTGCACCATTTTCCGAGTACATTTAAGACGAGAGAAAACATGTGATGTAAATGAAACATATTTATATAAAAATGTCCTACAATTTACCATTAAAATGAGTGTTTTGTGGACGGATTTGATGGATTTTTAGTACTTTACTGACCATTTAGAAAATATCATTCTTTCTGAAACACCCTGTAGATGGTACAAATAAAAAGTAACAGTTCTTAACCCTCGCCCCACCGGGGCCATCGATGGCCCCCCTAAGGATTTTTTCGGAATAGCAGAAAAACAACGAGGCGCAGCACCGCAGTTGAGGGCTCCATATCTCACCCCATCATTTTCCCACCATCCCTGAAACTTTTTACCCTAGGTCACCCAAGGTCAGGTCACCAAGGGACGTCAACCAAGGTCACCTCACTTCAACTTGTGAGCTCTATAAGAGCTACATTTCTTAGTTGATTGATTTGAAACTTTTTACACTTCATTGACCCCTCCAGGGTATACATCATGTATATCCGGGATTTTTCGATTTCGCGACCTCAGTTCATGTGAACTCTCCCATTGAAAAGGCATGGGAAAAGCTGTTTTATTATCTAAAAGTCACAAAAACGATTGCAATTGCTCAGATCGCTCAGAAAAGAGTTTTTGGACATCCTCTTACGGATCCCAGGAGCCATATTTGCCCTTTGACCTCTCCAGGGTCATCCGAAGTCGCCAGGGTTCAAATACATTATTTTTACAATATATTTTGATCTAATTAAGCTACAGCGCTGAATCAAACACCATCGTGTATGTCTTCTCAATGGCTTTCGTTTGATATACAACAAGGTCACTTTCTGACCTTTCATAACCTCAGGTCATATTAGGTCACGAGGTGATCTCTGGAGGTCAAACCGCTGACGGGAGGTCATTACGTTCCACATAGTGGAAAAAGGGCTATCATATTTGTATCAAATGTACTTATCAGATCTCAATATCTTTAATATCATAAGAGTTATGCCAAGATTTCTTAAGCATTGCATATTTGAGTGAAAATGGCCTATCGTGACCTAACTTGACCTCTCGTGGTCAAACCATTGACCTGGGCGCTTAAACATGTAAAGTAATTTTCTTACTGAATTCACGCGAGCTTTCTATTGCACTTTTCAGATTTGAGCTAACCCCAATATTTTCTGAGTTAGAGGGAGCCATCGATGGCCCCCGGTGGGGCGAAGGTGGCGCCAGACCCCCGGTGGGGCACGGGTTAATCCAAATATTTTAGTTCACATCCATTGCTTGGAAAGAGTGCAGCTATTATTTTTTATCAGCTTCAGTTTCTCTCTCTCTCTCTCTCTCATCCCAAACGGGGTTTAATACTAAATATCAGAACTAGTAGTTCCATCAACAGCTGGCGTTACCTGGTTTTGATTCCACCATCAAGTGGGAATGCTCGCATTTGCAAAGGGACGGGATAGATGGGTTCTAGTTGTCTAACTGGATATTGTACCAAAGACAAAGACCGTGAATCGTAAAGGATTGAAAAAACCGAATCTGACTTCATGAAAACTGGCGAGGGGTTAGGCCCACTACTTTTCCGATGCGAACGGTAGGTTGTGCCGCAGAGTTGGTAAGGTGTGTGGTATGGCCACGGCAGTGGGTCTGCGGGCCCTTACTGCGGTTACTGTGATGCTATGCTGTGCCGCCACACGGCTGCTGCGGTGATATGCTGTGCCGCAGTACGGCTTCTGTGATGGTATGCTGTACCGCAGTGCCGCTGAACCGGTGCTGCACCAGGCAGGCTGTGACGGTGCAAGGGCAGACGCAGACCCGAGTATTGGGGGGGGCGAACCCATGCCTGCCGCTCCTCCTGGAGGAGGAGGGAGTGGGAAGTGTGATTTGGGTGCTCGAGAGACCTAGTATAAGCTACCTCTCCCAAGTACATGATCGCTCTCCTGGGAGGGGTGGGGGCTGGGATCGAATGTTTAATTTCTCGACAGACCTAGCGTAAACACCTTCATCATCATCATGTTTGGGGTTTTCAAGAATTTCTCCGGCCAGGGGGGGGCAAACATAGTTTGGTCCCCCTCCCAGCGCTTTGGGGAATGCCCCCTCCCCCTGCGTCCGCCAATGTGACAGTGAGATGTACCCATGGACTTCTAAGGTAGAGAAGATGGCATGGGAGGACAGGGGCGGTACCAGACGATTGGTTGGGGGAGGGTACCCATATCATTATCGGGCTCTAAAGAAGAAAAAACGTTGCCTGTAGGAGGCAGGGACTGGAGAGCTTAAATTGGTGCAGCGAATCAACTTTTACATCACGAGTTCATGAACCATCGCTCAAAAAGAGGAAATCATATAGTTTTTCTCCCCCTTCAGGGGAATTTCTTCATGCTTTGATGTTGAAACATAAATGGACAAATACGATACAAAAGTATTTTTTACTGACAATAAATTTTAACACGCGCATTGACGGGGCGGGTACCCGCCCCTCGGGTTTTTGGATATAGCAGAAAATCAGCGGCGCGTAGCGCCACCGTACTTGGCATACCTTTTCCCTCATCATTTTTACAACTTCTGTGAAAATTTTAGGGTTAGGTCATCTCAGGTCAGGTCACAAGTACAGTAGACCCGAAAAGTTTAACCTTCGCCCGGGTGGGGGGTCTTTTAGACCCCCCCTCGGGTTTTTCCGAAGTGACGAAAAACGGCGGCGCGCAGCGCCGCCAAACTTGGTCTAGCTGTTCCTTCATCATTTTTACATCTTTCCTGAAAATTTTGGCTCAAGGTCATATCAGGTCAGGTCACCAGGTCAGGTGAAGTGACCTCACCTCAAAAATACTTAGGACGGCATAACTAATAGAAGGGTTAATCGATCAAGTTGAAACTCATACCACATCTTGGCCCCACCAGGAGCTACAACATTTGTTCCGGGATTTTTGATATTGGTGACCTAAGGTCATGTGCAGAGCATGACCTCCCCATTGACAATGCATGGGGAAAATCACGAAATGAGCTTTTCTCAGTAAGTATGGATGGAATCAACTTCAAACATCGGTTGCGACTTGCTCTTAGCCCATTTCTGAAGCTGATACCAAAATTTTTGACTTGTGACCTTTAAAAGGTCACCTTAGGTCAAATAAGCATTTTTGGTGTTTTTCTCTATAAATTTTGAATAAACTAAGATAGAGCTTTTATTTTGTCACCAAAG
Source organism: Lepas anatifera (assembly GCA_034440635.1). Taxonomy (NCBI): domain Eukaryota; kingdom Metazoa; phylum Arthropoda; class Thecostraca; family Lepadidae; genus Lepas; species Lepas anatifera. Next base: position 1,051,968 of record JAOTON010000484.1, on the reverse strand, counting down.
TGTTTGTATAGTCACTGGAAGTCAAATGATATACATCATGACTATACCAGGTCAAGTTGGGTCAGACCGTTGACCTGGGTCAGGTCAAATTCTTAAATTTGACCTGGCATAGCAATATCATATATCATTCGATTCGTATTGACGAGAGGATTGCAATGGTGCATAAACTATGGCTGTATCTTGTTTGGTTTGGAAGCTATTAGCGAAAAAGTAAACGCCCTTATGCATGGGTGGCTATGGACATTCCCAAGAATATGCCCAATATTTAGTGACCTGTAGCTCCCTAGACTTTGACCTGACACGAAAATGAATGCCACAGCAATGAAAGCACATCTCAAGAGCTTTCGAATGGTGTTAAAAAAATGTTTCTAGCTATCATAGTTTCTGAGATATAGGAGGTTTTCTTAGTACACCCTCATATTAGCGATTTTGACCTATTTTTACCTCTGGTGACCTTGATATTGACCTGACAAGAAAAATGACCGAAGTATTTTCGATATCATTTTCGAAGAGCTTTCGATTGCCGTTTTGCGCTTTTTTCTAGCTCTCTTAGTTTTTGAGATCGTGGGGGGGTCTTTTTAGCCCCCACCAGGGCGAAGGTGGCTCCTTCCCGCCACCGGGGCAAGGGTTAAGATAGCATAAGTCAGAGCAGGGTGAACTTACCCGATTGAAACTCATATCACATAATGGCCCCACCGAGTTCTCTAAAATTTGTTCCGGTATTTTTGATATTGATGACCTAAGGTCAGGTACGAGGCATGACCTCTCCATTGGAAATACATGGGAAAATTGTTTTTACGGAATAACTCAGTAACGGATGGTGATAGAGCATTTATTTTAGCTGTATTAGACTCGCCTGGGCCTTGCGGTTCTAATGATATGCATTTTATATAATTTGACCCTGACCTGACCTCAGGTCAGGTCATACCCTTGATTTGACCTAGCAAGGTCAAATTATATATCATTCGATTCGGCTTGCTGAGAGGATTCATATTGTGTAAGTCATTTTGCTCTATCTTTACTTTTTCAGATGAAATGGCCGAAAAACTGAATTTACATGTTATCCCTATGACGGCATGCTTTGACCTCTCGTGACCTTAAATGTGACCTGACAAAAAATGGTTCAAATGTTTTCGATGGAAAAGTGGATGGGCAGCCTAACGCCGTTTACCGTTTTTCGCTACCTACCGTGGTTCTCGAGATCTTAGGGGCGGGTACCCGCCCCCCGTCAATGCGAAGGTGGCTCAGACCCCCGTCAATGCGCGTGTTACAGGGGCGCAGCCAGGGGGGCACAGGGGGCACGTGCCCCCCATCGGTGCTGGGGTGCCCTTTTGATTGCCAGGTGGTGTGCCTTTTTTGGGCCGTGCCGCTCGAAATTTAGTGCCCTACGTCGTTGAGCCTAGATGGAACTAGGCCGCATTTAGCGATTTCAACTATTGTTTAACAATTAAGTGCCTTTTTGGTCAGTTAGGGCATTCTGTCGCCTTTCCAAGCACCCGGGAAGAGTATAGGCACGTAATCCGTTTCCAAATAATGCCTCATCAACGCCAATAATCGTATGGGCAGAGCTAATCCGGTGCCCCTTGAGCTCATCTGGTGCCCCCTGAGCGCTGGTCTTGAACCCTGGAGCTGATCATGTGCCCTCTGAGCTGATCTGATTGTACTGACATTGTATCAGCTCAGGGATCCCGGAGGGATCCCTGAGCTGATTTAGTGCCCCTGACTTGAATATGCCCCCTGTGCTGATCGATCTGGTGCACCCTGAGCAGATATACTGCCTCCTGAACTTAACTAATGCCCCCTGAGTCGATCTGGAGCCTGCTGAGTCATCAGTGTGTCTCCTGAGCCCATCTTATTCCCTCTGAGCTAGTCTGGTGCCCCATGGCTAATATGATGCCCTTTAAGCTGACCCGGGCCTCCTGGGTTAATTACGTGATTTCCTGAGCAGCTCCCAGGCCCTGAGCTGAGCTGGGCCCACAGGGATTGATGTGGGCCCCTGAGATGGTATGGGGCTCCTGAGCTGATTAAGTGCCTCCTGACTTGATCTGGTATTCCCGAACTGATCTGGGCCCCGAGCTGGTCGGGGACCACTGATCTGATTGTTTGTCCCCTAGGCTGATCTGGTGCCTTATGGGCCGATCTGGTGTCCCCTGAGCAGCTCTGGGGCTTTTGAACTACTTGGGCCCCGGGCTGGTGAGGGATTCCTGAGCTGAATCAGTGCCCCTGACTTGATCTTGCCCCTGACCTGACTTGAGGCCCCTGAACTGATCTGGGGCCCCAAGAGCTGATCTGGGGCCCAAGAGCAGATCTAGTTTCTGAGGGTACCCTGAGCTGGTCCGGGCGCTGAGCTTGTGAGAGCCCCTTGTTGGCTTGAGGCCCCCTGAAGTGATCTGGCGCCTTAAACTGTTCTGGGGCTTCTTGAACTGGTTTAAGGCCCTATGAGCCTATCTGTGGCCCATTGAGCTAGTCTGATGACCTCATCTCTGGTACCAATGAGCTAGTCTAGTCCCTGAGTGAAGCATGAGCTGCTCTGTGGCGCTGATCTACATCAGGGGCCCCTGAGATGATCTTGAATAGATAGATAATAAGAACACAAGGCCAACTCCCATCATCTTGGGGCGAGGTCACTGAGCTACTCTATTCCCTGGAGGCACTACTGGGGGGATGGGGGAAGTTGCTCTGGAGGCCTCTGATCCACACTTGGGGGCCCCAGAGCTGGTCTTGAATAGATGGGGAATAAGAACACAATGGAAACTCCCCTTGTAAAATGGAGCTAACGGGGAATGAGGAATCTCTAAAACGGCTTGTGATACCCTAGGCACCCCTGGTTATATAAATTGCTTATTATACTGGTGGATTCTGGGAAGGGATGATAAAAAGGCATGTGCCCCTGAGCTCAGAGCACAGTCCCCTAAACCAGGATTTCTACTAATTAATTTAGATGAAGAAATAGTTTTCACAATTTTCAGCCCTGTCACACTATCCCCATCCAAACCACCGGCCTGTTCACCTTTTGTTTACTCTTAACTGGGACCGAGCCTTGCGAATATGGAACTTAATAAACGCGTTCAAAAGGTATCTCCCAAATTTTTCCGGCAGCAAAAATGTGTTCTTCCAAAGACACTATGCTACTCCTCGTCCCACGGCGATTGTGGGAGGCAAGGAACTTAATCTGCATTCAGCTAGGGCTCACTCGTCACGACAAAACCAGTGGGCATAACAAAAAAATTTTCGACTCCAATATGCCTTAACCTGCACATTGTAACAGATATCACATGCTCCGCTGATTTCTCTGATGTTAAGTACTTGCATGAGTTGGCTGCCCTTAAATTTATCGAAAAAAGTAGTGTTTTGGCTACTTCTATGGCATTTTGGTGGTATTTTGTTCCTTTTTTCGGTTTTAATCGAGTTTTCCTTCACCGTCAATGATTTCTTTGCATTTTTATTGAACCAAAGATGACCAAAAAATTATATAAACAAAGATATAGTAAGTTTTTTAGGTTACGTTAAAAAGTGCCCTTTTTCCCGGGGTGCCCCTCAAAGTTGGTGTGCCCCCCCATACGAAAGCTCTGGCTGCGCCCCTGGCGTGTTAAGATAGTAATATGCTCAGGGAGGGGAGGGTGACTCCCTTTACTTCGCTTTGGAGGGGCCAGGGTTGGCATGGCTCCCTGGATTCAAACCTGTTGGAAAAAGAGGATGTCACATGCTACATCATCTACCGCTCCCATATCATGTTCAGCTTGATATCATAGTGGCGTGCACGCTCCCAGGATCCAAACAATGTGAACAATGAACTTGAAATACTTTATTTGATAATGATCTGAATTCAACGTCACCATGCAACATAAAAGGCAATTTTGCCTATCATTCGACTCCGTGGGTCAGGAATAACGCATTGATGCCCTTGGCTTTGCTCTAGGTCTAATGGTCCCTGCGTTATGAGGGGGTTTCCAGGATCGGCATAGATCTGACAACATTTGGCCCATCGCAACGTTGCAGGTCAACAGATATGCCTCAAACTTGGTGCAAGAGTAGAGGATGTTAGAGTGCTTTCAGCGCCGTTCCGATTTTTGCGTATCACTGTTGGTCCCGGGAGGGTAGAGGGCCGAGGTGTCCGATCGGGTCCCCCAGGCGCAGTGGTACGTACGGAAAGAGCCCAGGCGTTGCCGGTTCAAGAGGGATTTAGTGCGCCTGCAAGCATATTTTAGCTTGCTTAAATCAATGAGTGGAAGGAGCATCTTGAGCATAATTTTTCCCTCCCCTCTCCCTGTCCCCCTTCCTCTCTCCCTCCCTCCCCTCTCTCTCTCTCTCGCCTGCTCAACACACTTCGTGTCGACAAGTTCCGGCGCAGGGGTCGAAAAATTTGCCAACTCGCCAACAAGGAAGAAGATCAGGTCGGTGACAAAATAGGCAAGATTTTCCGCACCTAAGCGTAAGAATTTAACGCTCAGTCTGCCAAGACGGCATTTAAGACTTAAAAGGACTTAGAGCGTCTGGAAAATCATACAATTCTGGTGGCAAGGCTCAGTATTCTTGATCACAAAAGTTTTGTTTGAAATTCCGTTGGTGACACTTGGACAGTCTTTACGACCTCTGAGCCGGCAGCCGCTTACATATCTTAATCACCCCGATGGAACAGAACAGCAGACGCCCATCATAGATACCAATCATATCACTAGATTTGTAAAAAAGATACGTCACAGTGACGTCAGAAAATGATGGAATCTTGAATTCGGCAACTGGTACAGCTCTTTGGCTCCATAAGCCATATGCATGACACCCATCGTCCGGGGCCGCGTGACTGCCACTAGATACAGGAGCTGATGTCAGCTAAACGCGGCGCTCTGCTCCGGCTGCCCCTGATCGACTGCGGTAGGAGTGCTGCACTGGAGTCACATAACTGCCTGAGATGAGTATTCAAGCAGCCAAGCTATAAATATGACGGGTACGATATGTTTTACAGTTTAGCACAATTATTGTCTATAATATCTTTTTTACAGGGTGATTAAACTAAAGCCCCATACAGCGAATGTTAACACCCGCACTGGAGGGGTCTGGCACTAACGCGCACTGGAGGGGCCTGGTAGGCCCCCTAAGATCTCGGAAACTAAGAGGGTTAGAAAAACGCCACTTGGTAGGTGGGTGGTGGCTATGGTGGTCTACATGATGACCAATTTTCATTGACCTAGGTCAATACCTTCAAAGATCAAACGAGGTCGTAAAGGTCAAATATTGGCCATGCTGGGATCGATTGGTAAATGCTGTGATTATGCAGGAAAATGGCGGGAATAAGCTAAAGACAGACAAGGTTCATAGAGAAGAGGTCCAGGGGTCTAAAAACTTGCCGATCTACCTACGCCGTCGGCGACCCTATCATCTTTTGGTTGGCGACCCAGCAACCGTCTCAAACTCTGATTCCATCTGTTTTCCCATGATTTTAGCTTCCACCATCCGCTCCTGCTTCTAAATATGCTTACCCTCTCCGTTGTCTCCACCCATCATCGTAATACATACAGTGCTCATCAAAATCTATTGGATGAAGTCTGCCAGTTCCTTTGGCCAAGAATGGGCAGAATCTACTTCGACAAAGAGCCAAGTTAGCCTTCTTTTCCCGGATTGTTTGGCGTTTCTGAAAGACAGCTTGGCTACAACGGGGCATCTTTGGCCGATTACATCTGGTATCATCACCGCCCTTAGTTGCTGCTAGTCTATGCTAGTTATGTTTCTTCTTATTACAATTTTTGGTTCCAATTTTATGAAAAACGACTGAAATCCCCTGGTACTTTAGATGATGCCATCTCCCTGTACCGTATTTATGTACTATTTTTAAGTTCAAACTAGAATGTACTAGAATCTGACACGAGTCGGTACCAAGTCGGTGATTTTCATTTTTTCAATAGGCGACCAATGGGCGACCTAGTCGGCCGAAACCGCCGGCTCGCGTGGTCGCCTGGTCGCCGGTGGTCGCCCTGGTACATTTTCGGTGTCTGCGGCCTTCAGAAAGAGCGCGGCGCGGGCTGCCGCTAATATTTTTGTATTGTTGAAAGCAGTGGGCGCCGTTTTTGACGACTGGTGTTCAATTTGTTCAATCCAAGGGGTTAAATCAAGATGTGCGTTTATCATAGACGGTCCGTGCAATCTAGGTGGGTTTTGGGGTCTACTTGCAATGATGTTTCCTTGTTTTGCTTTACTGCGAAAAGTCTCAGAAGGAAAAAACTTGAATACCAGTGGTGCATGTTTAAAATCTTTCCAACCACAATCACGCAAAATGTCATCGTAAACATTGTTCTATAGTCACACATTCCCAAGGGCGTGGATTTCCTAAACGATTTTTTGGGTGCCTAATTATGAGACTACCATAACAAGTATATTGTTTTTGATACCACCATGTTCTTGCCTTATAGCTGGACATATAACTGGGTGACCAAGTAGGCCTGTTATTTAACGATTTTAAAGTCCCTGAAATGAGAAATAGGAAAATTTGGAGGATACTTTTGTAGGCACAGAAAATAACTTGAGTTTCATTTGGGGTGCCACAGCAGTGACAGGTCCAAGGGATCCCTGAACTCGAGTTCAGGACCCCTTAAGTTTGAAAGGATTAAGGGCGGCCTGAGGAAAAGGGAACCCCAAAACTGATTAAACCAGGTCTGTGAGGCAGAAAATACCTTGCTACTGCCCCCACCACTAGAATACGAATGATGGGGCTACAGATGGAGCTTTGAAGTTTAGAAGTTGTGAAAAATAGCATTGAAGGTGCTGAAAACAGGTTTTGTTGTGCTAGATTGGCTCGCATCATGTTCTGTATGGCCATATGTCTTGTTCTGTGTATATTATTATCTCATGTGGAAATATAAATCAAATATTTAAAAATTTTATTGTTTCACTAGATATCTATTAATTGATTTTGTATATCACTAGAGTTTTATTTGCACAGATGCACCAAGACATGTGAATGATCATAATAAACATGTTGAGCTTCAATATTTGAAGCAGTGTATAAAGTATGATTTCCTGTTTCTGCTTCAAAGATAAATGCCCTCTAAAATTTTAAGAACAGAAATAAGCCAGGTAGAAAGACCAAAAGTTTGTTTCATGGCCCAAAATATTGTTCTGCAAAATGGTCTCAAGCATTCCCATAATTGGGAATGGGTGTTTCCATCTATGGGTCAAGCATTCCCATTTATGGCACTGCTACCATTTTTAAGTCACACCAACCACATTTTTCTCCCACTGATTGATGATGATAGCCACCCTTTTGGGTGAAGTGTGCCCTTTTGGTTGACAGCATGGAATCTCAGGGGCTGCCCCTTACTAAAATCCTAGATCCATCACTGTGCATTGGTACCCCATAAGGGATATAAATGTGCATTCCTGCACAGCACAAAGATGTGATAAACCATTTCCAATTTGCCAGAAGACTCCACTGCAAGGACAATGGTCCAATCCAAGTCTGCCAAACAAAATAAGCTGTGTCTTTTGCACAGATGGATGCACACTGGGTGATCAGGGTGTGTGCATATGTTTTTAAACTAACTGATTATATGCATCCAAGTTTCTGATAATATATTGTATTTTTGTCACAAGAAAGTTGACTCGTTTTGTTTTCTCCAGTATGGATGAAATATGGAAGCACTGCCACAGAGGTACAGCAGAAATATCATAGAGAGATTGTGTCCACCACAAAATAACAGGCTGCTGAAATGCAAACTGTTCTTCTCAGTACCTACCCAATCCTGGTCCAAATAAGTCATCAGCAACTATTCTAGAAACTTTTTCAGTCCTGATTATTAATGCTAAGATGCATCAATTAAGAGCTTTGGAAATAGTTATCATAGGAATGATGTCATGCAAAGAAAATATGGTTATTCCCAAGAGACAGCATTGCTATTGCTCTGAGAAGAACCATGTTCAACAATGGAGCGAAAATTGGGCCTCATCTTAGCAATGGTTGATATTTTCCACTGCACTTCAGAGGAAATGTTGCCAATGAATAATGTTTGAATTATTTATTTAAAATGTTACAGGAATTTATCTGATTTTTGGCGCCCCAAGGTGAAGAATCACAAGTATTTCACGACGCATGTATGTACATGAAAAATGTTTTTTCTCTAGTGAAATGAAACATCAGAACTGTTTCTGAGGCTCTTTTTAGGGTGCTGCAAACCCTTTTATTTGTCTCTAAAATAAGGCCTAACAATTTTTCACATGGATGAACACAAAAATAAAACCATTATTGATGAGAGAACAACAATGGTGCATCAATCATGGTTGTATCTTGCTTGGTATAGAAGTGATGGGCGAAAATGTTAATGCCCAGGGGTGCTGCCACGGAATTTTTACAGGGGAACGGACCCGGGCTGGTGCTGACCGGGGCGGGGGAATTGTGAGTATATTTGGTACCTGACAGCATTAATGACGATGAACCGAAAATTTTGAGGAGACGTCCCTCCTTGTTGGCCAACAGGGGGATGCGTAGGTACCCCGTCCCACCGCTTTCGGCGCCCATTTAATTGCCCTTGTGTACGGGCAGCGTATCATCTTTGACCTCGATTGACCTCCAAACAGACTTAGCCTAAGCTTAGTGGGCACTATCGATACGTATTCATGACTGCGTAGTGCGTATAAATGACTGATCACTATCCAACATTGGCTTTTAGGTCCGACATATCACGCCCATAGCGAGCGTTCTTCCTATTATAACTTGAAGCTACGTGATAACATCCCCAATATTCAGTGTCCTGTTGCGCCCTAGCCTTTGACCCGATATGAAAATGGATGTTGCCTTAGTGAAAGAGCTGGTCGGGCTCTGTCGAATGGCGTTGAGAAAGTGGTTCCGGCTATTTTGCGTACGGAGATAAGCAAGGTTTTATAGAGCACTGCATTTGATACATTTTGACGTATATGAATTTTTCCCCCTGGTGATCACAGTATTGACCTTACGCATAAATTCCGGGAGTAACGCCGATTGCATTTCCGACGACCTTTCGATCGCTTTTTCCACTTCTATCTTTCTTTGTTTCCGAGATCGAGGGTGTCATTTTTAACCCCCTCCCACCAGGGAGGGGGTTCATAGGTGATTCATGCTGGTCACCGGGGCTAGGGGTTAAGGGCCAGCATGTATAATTTTGTTGCTTTCAGATCATAACTTTGACTTTAATACTGAATTATAATCTCATGAAATCACTTAGGTAATGACTTGATTCTGGCTTAGGTCATCGATATCGAGAAACCCGATCTATATTTTGTAGGTTTTCTATATCTATATTTTATCAGAACCTTCCCCTTGCACTCGCCAGTGCTTCCCTATAGCCATATTTATACCACTTTTAAGACCGATTTTGTAATACATGTAGCATTAGGTTCGGCGACCATCGAAGAAGCTTGGATTTTAGTCTAGTCGGCGACCACAAGCTCACTTTTTAGACCCCTGAAGAGGTCTCAAAGAGGCTTCCCACAACTTTTGGGTCAAGGTCATGCAAGGTCATTGACCTTTAAGGTCACCATACGTTATATTATTATTTACACTTTGACTCACACTGTAGCCACTGTTTGGCGGGAAATAAGGATTGACCTTTCCCAATGACCTTTGACCTTGACATTTGACCTTGACCTTTGTATTGGGGTACCCTACCGATGACGTCATAACATAATATATGTCAGACGGGGTAACGTCATTTGGCCGGACGCACAGTGGTCAGTGACCTTCAAAGTGCAGATATGACCTTGACCTGTGACCTTTGACCTTGACCTTGACTTTCATGTGAAGTGACCTTGACATATAGTCCCGATTATATGACGTTATGACGTCACCACTCGGTCTTCAATGCAAGCTAACTGGTCCGACCGCGCGTTTACGGTGATCTCAAAATGCAGGTCTGACTTTGAAAGCCTATAAGTAAAAAAATTTCGGCCGATTTTCAAAAAGTCTTCACCAATCGACGCGCTATTAAATTTGGTTAAATGTGGCCACGTTTCGTTTTTCGGCTACAAGCGGTTCTCCGGCCACCTCGGAAAACAGGTGGGGGAGGGCCTCGAGGCCCCCTCCAGTGTGCGTGTTAATCAACGCTAGGTATAGAAAAGTAGAAAACAGAATTCAGCAGCCTGTTTTGATCCCAGCCGAAAAACGCAATAAAATTCAGTTCAGACTGCTTTTGAGGCCAACAGAGATAAAAATCTCTCCCGAAGGAATATACGGATTCTTGCGTTTTCTACCATAATCAGTAAAAACAGAGATACAAAAATGCAATTATAAGTATAATTCTCTCGTTCGGCCCAATCATGTGATCCATCATATAATTTTACCAAGTTGAATCGAACATTAACCTGACCCAAGGTCAGGTCCAATTAAAAATGGGTCATACTGCATATCAATCCAATTGGGTGACAATGCAAGCATAATTCAGCTAAAATAAAAGTTCCATGGCCATTCCTGGAAGTTGTCAAATTCTAGCCACTTTGTACATAAATTTCGGTTAGGGAGCCCATGGCACTTCACTTACTCCTGGTCGCCGATCTAGAAGAAAGTTTTTATTACGTGTTCATGCACTCGTCGAAATAATTAGACCCAGATTCATGACCAGTTCTGGCATCGTTTGTCCAAAGAGGAAGCGGTTACGCACTTCGCGTAACGCTGCACAGACATCAGTGTCTGAGAGAACGTGCTCAACGCTCAGTCCTACGCCACAACGGGTGCAGATGTTTGTTGAGGCTCCACAACAAACACCTGCACCCGTTGTGGTGTACGACTGAGCGTTGAGCACGTTCTCTCAGACACTGATGTCTGTGCAGGCCTACGCGAAGTGCGTAACCGCTTCCTCTTTGGACAAACGATGCCGGAGATTCTTGGCAACCACCCAACAACAGACTTCAACCGTGTTTTATCATACCGGACTGAGATAGGTTTCCACATCACTTACAGCCCATACGGGGTTTGAGTGGGCGACAGAGCTCGAGTCTGGGCCATGTTTAGCTACCCGTAGGTAGGGTGGCACCAACAACAAAGCTTAATTTAACACGCGCATTGATGGGAGTCTGAGCCACCTTCTAGGGCTGATAATCCCGGGATCGGGATTCCGGGATCCCGGGATTGTATTAATCCCGAATCCCGGGAATATATATTTCCGAATCCCGGGATCCCGATAGTTTCCAACACTAAAAATTGCGTGGAAAGCGTCGCTGATAGTATTAAAAATCATTATAGAATCCAACAACATGCTACAGCGTTGTTTTATGCCTAATATTTTACCTACCTGAAATGTTCAAACACAAGCAAAAGCCAGGCCCTACCTTCTGCATGTACATACGTATATTATACCTGGCATCGCTTCACAGTTCACACCGTGTCAGTTTCTCTGTTCGAGCTCGTCTCTCTCTCTCTCTCTCTCCCCCGCGGCGTCGTCCCCTCAAGCATTCAGTTTCAGGTCATATTACTCAGGAGGTTGCCGACTATCTCGACCATCGAATAGGACGGGTCGAATTGCTCGTCGTATCTGTGAGGGAGCATGTCCTCTGACTCAGTTACTCTCAGTGCCTGCTGTCAGTGCGACCCAGAAGGCAATCAGGGCAGGAAGTTACGCATTGTGTGCATTTTTGGAAGTGCTTGCAATTACCGATTTTGTGGAATTTAAGGGCAATGCGGTGTGGGAAAACTTTCTTAAAAGTCAGGATGGGAGCATAGCAAAGTGTCGCCTTTGTAAAAAGGTATTGAAAATAGCTGGAGGATCAACAAAAGGACTTAACGTCCATCTCAAGAGTAAGCATGGTGGTGAAAGCGTTGCTGGACCATCCCGATCCAGGGAGACCCCGCAAAACTTGTTCGGTGAAAGTAGCTCCAAAACATCGGAACCTACGACAGGAATGAGGACCCTGCATTCCTACTAAGTCTCTAAAACTGGGGAAGACCTGGATTCCATCCTAGCTAGAATGTGCGCGAGAGATGGGCTGCCTTTCACAGTTTTTTGCACTTCACCGGACCTGCGCGGACTATTGGCTGCTAAAGGTTACAAAAACCTACTAATCCATCATAACACCTTTCGCCGGCGTGTTCACAAACACTGTACTAGCCTGAAGTGCGAGGTGAAGGCGAAGTTGGCCGATCAAGTGTCAAAGGGCAAAAGGTTCTCGCTTACAATCGACGAATATACGTCCTTGAAAAACCGTCGCTACATGAGCGTGACTGTCTACTGCGAAAGCAACATGTGGGGTCTCGGTGTCGCGCGTTGTCACGGCTCAATGCCAGCCGAGAAGTGCCTGGATCTTTTACAGGGCAAGTTGGCAGAATTTGGTCTTGAGCTCAGTAAGCACGTCACCTGTGTTACAACCGACGGAGCTTCCGTGATGGTCAAATTCGGGAAATCACTGCCTTGCGAACACCAACTCTGCCTCGCTCACGGCGTGCACCTGGCCGTCATCGACGCTCTGTACTCGGGTGATGACAGGCAGACCTCTGAACAAGCAGACGATGGTGGTGGTGGTGAAATTTACCAGGTGAGATCAACTTTAATGAACTTGAAAGCTTTTATTCTGAGATAGTGCAAAAACAGCTTATTACCACAATGACGGCAAATGATATATTTGCAAGTGTTTGAGTTTTGCTGTGCGATTTGATATGAATATTTGTGGTCTTTTGACATTCGGTATCTTTAAATTCCTTCTCTAATCGATGTCACGCACATCCTTTGTATTTTTCGCGTATTTTATTATCATGGGTGAAAATCAGTGAGTCAAATTTAAACTGGTCAATTGACTTGTATTGTCTTTCTAGCTGCATAGCATACCTATGCAAATTGTTCTGTCTTCGTAGCGTTAATGTGAATCTTGCCGCCTTGCAGGTTAACTCGTCAGAGGAATCTGACTGTGATGACGAGGATGACAGCAACAGCACGGACAAAGACACAGATGGTGCTACCTGTCACCGTCAACTACACAGTTCGATCAATCCAATCGTAAACAAGATTAGAAATATCGTCCGCTGGTTTCGAAAATCCCCCGTACGAAACGAAGTCCTTCAGAAATACTTTAGAGAAGAACGTGGAAAAGAATTGATGCTGGTGCTAGACTGTAAAACCCGATGGAATAGTTTGTGTGACATGCTGGATCGGTTTGATACTCTGAACTCTGAAAGCAGCTGTCCATAAGGCAATTATTGACATAGGAGACAAACGTATTAAAATTATCGATGATTACGAATACGCCACCATACCTAGGCTCATTCGTTGCCTTAGGATCCTGCAACTCGGAGCAGAAGCGCTATGTAGGCGGGAAAGTGGACTTCTGGAGGCTGGAGCTGCTTTAACATTTATTTTAGATGCGCTTGTGAAGGAGGATAGTGCGATTGCACGTAAACTGTCAGATGCTTTAACACGCGCATTGACGGGGGTCTGAGCCACCTTCGCATTGACGGGGGGCCGGGTACCCGCCCCCTAAGATCTCGAGAACCACGGTAGGTAGCGAAAAACGGTAAACGGCGTTGGGCTGCCCATCTACGTCTCCATCGAAAACATTTTAACCATTTTTTTCTCAGGTCACATTCAAGGTCACGAGAGATCAAAATATGCCGTCATAGGGATAACATGTAAATTTAGTTTTTCGGCCATTACATCTGAACAAGTAAAGATAGAGTAAAACGACTTAAACTTTATGAATTCTCTCAGCAAGCCGAATCGAATGATATATAATTTGACCTTGTTAGGTCAAATCAAGGATTTGACCTGACCTGAGGTCAGGTCAGGGTCAAATTATATAAAATGCATATGATTAGAACCGCAAAGCCCAGGCAAGTCTAATGAAGCTAAAATAAATGCTCTATCACCATCCGTTACTGAGTTATTCCGTAAAACCATTTTTCCAATGTATTTCCAATGGAGAGGTCATGTTTCGTACCTGACCTTAGGGCATCGATATCAAAAATACCGGAACATATTTTAGAGAACTCGGTGAGGCCATTATGTGATAGGAGTTTCAATCGGATAAGTTCACCCTGCTCCGACTTATGCTATCTTAAACTTTTTTTGAGGTCGGGTCACTTGACCTGTACTGGTGACCTGACCTGACATGACCTAACCTAAAAATTTTCACAGAAGTTGTAAAAATGACGAGGGAAAAGGTATATCAAGTACGGCGGCGCTACGCGCCGCCGTTTTTCTGATGTCTCCGAAAAACCAGAGGCGGGCTGGTACCCGCCCCCGTCAATGCGCGTGTTAAAACAGCGCATCATACAGAGGCAGTCGCGTGCGGTAAAAGTTCTGCAAACACTGCATAACAAAATGTCGGCAGATAGAGATTGGAAATATATTTTCCCTAGCGCATCTCGTAAGGAAGTACTGGACTTAGTTGTAAATATGGTGGAAAGAATGGGAGGACAGATGCATGCTTCCGAAGTAGTTGTAGATGCAGAAGCGATGGACGTTGATGATGCTTAGCCAGCACAGTCGCTTCAATCGATGCTTCAACAGGCTCTAGATAAGATAAGAGTTCCAGAGTCAGATCACAGTTCAAGCGCATCCAGGCCAAGTCTCTCCAATCCTTCGCTTATGACCAGGGCCATTAGAAAAGAGTTGGAAAACCTACCTGTCTCTGGAAGAACGGGTATGATAGCTCTGTCCTACAGATAGCTCAAGGACATAGTCCCTACGAGTGTTGAGTCGGAACGTGAGTTTTCAACTGTCGGAAATATCGTCACTAAAGTACGGTCGAGTCTCGGCGACGAAGCTGTTAACCCTCGCCCCACCGGGGGCCATCGATGGCCCCCTAAGGTTTTTCCGGGATAGCAGAAAAACGACGAGGCGCAGCACCGCAGTTGAGGGCTCTACCTCTCACTGCATCATTTTCCCATCATCCCTGAAATTTTTACCCCGGGTCACCCAAGGTCAGGTCACCAGACGAGGTCAACCAAGGTCACCTCACTTCACTTTAGAGCTCTGTAAGAGCTACATTTCAAAGTCGATCGATTTGAAACTTCCTACACTTCATAACCCCTCCAGGGTCTACAAGGTGTATATCCGGCATTTTTCGATTTCGTGCCCTGAGGTCAGGTCACGAGGCGACCTCTCCCATTGGAAAAGCATAGGGAAAAGTTGTTTCATGATATAAAAGCCACAAAAATGATTGCAAATACTCAGACTGCTCAGAACACCGTTTTGGACACATTTTCACGGATCCCAGGGTCATATTTGCCCTTTGACTTTTCCAAGGTCATCCAAGGTCACCAGAGGTCAAAAACAGTATTTTGGCAATAACTTTTGACCTAGCTAGAGCGGTGAAACAAACACCATCGTGTTTGTCTTGTCACTGGCTTTCATTTGATATACGGCAAGGTCACTTTCTGACCTTTCGTGACCTCAGGTCATATTAGGTCACGAGGTCACCTCTGGAGGTCAAACCACTGGCGGGAGGTCTTTACGTTCCACATAGCGGAAAAAGTACTGGCAATTTGCTATCAAATGTACTTTACCAGGCCTCAATAGCTCTAATGACATAAGAGTTATGCCCAGTTTGCTCAATCATTGCATATTTGAGTGAAAATAGCCGATCTTGACCAAATTTGACCTCTGGAGGTCAAACCATTGACCTGAGCACTAAAACATGCGAAGTAATTTCTTACTGAATTCACGCAAGCTTTCTATTGCACTTTGCAGATTTGCGCTAACGCCCATATTTTCGGAGTTAGAGGGGGCATCGATGGCCCCCGGTGGGGCGAAGGTGGCGCCGGACCCCGTGGGGCGCGGGTTAATGCCCTTTGCTTCCTTAAGTGCTACTATCGTGGTAGGTGACTTGTGTGACCAGGACACAATAGGCCGGGTCACAATAGGTAAATACCTCTACTGTAATATGACTAGAAATATAACCAAGAAATATTTATCATCAATATCATTCATGTGTCTTTATTTGTTTGGGGAGCAGAGCATTTTATTCTGTTTAGTTTCCATATTAATTTTCATGTGTTTTCTGCATGGTGAGAATAGCATGCTATGAGTTATCCTTAACGGGAAATATTTACTATGCTGTTAAGAATACGCCACATACGTTATCTAAAGCAGACACTAATTTTCCACATGTTTATTGAAAAAATTGCCCAATCCTAAGATCCCGGGGTATCCCGGGATTGAGGGTCGATGAATCCCGGGATCCCGGGATTGCAAAAATGTCCCGGGATTATCAGCCCTAACACCCTCACTTTGACGAGGGGTGGGGGGTGGGTACCCGCCCCTCTAAGATTTCGAGAACCACACTAGGTAGTGAAAAACTGTAAACGGTGCTGCGTAGCCCATCCACTTTTCCATCGAAAATATTTTGACTATTTTTTGTCAGGTCACATTTAGGGTCACTAGAGGTCCAAACATGCCGTCGTAGGGATAACATGTAAATGAAGGTTTTTGGTCATTACATCTGAACAAGTAAATATAGAGCAAAACTATTTAAACCATATGCAGCAAGCCCTGGCGTAGCAAGCCAAATCGAAAGAGATATATATATATATATAGAATATATATATATATATATATATATATATATATATATATATATATATATATATATATATATATATATAATGACCTTGCTAGTTTAAATCAAGGATTTGACCTGACCTGAGGTCAGGTCAAGGTCAAATTAGGTAAAATACATATCATTAGAACTGCAAAGACACAAATCTAATGCAATCAAAATGAACGCTCTATCTGCATCCGTTACTAAGTTATTTAGTTAAAACCAGTTTCCCATGTATTCGCAATGGTGAGGTCATGGCTCGTACCTAACCTTAGGTCACCGATATCAAGAATACCGAAACATATTTTAGAGAACTCGGTGGGCTCATTACGTGACATGAGTTTCAATCGGGTAACTTTAACTGTTCTGACTTATGCTATCTTAAATTATTTTTTTGAGGTCAGGTCACTTGACCTGTACTGATGAACTGACCTGAGATGACCTAACCTTGATTTTTTAAAGCTGTAAAAAAATTTGAGAAAAAAGGTATGCAAAGTACGGCGCACGCCTTTTTATGCTTTCTACGACGAACCTGAGGGGGCGGGTACCCGCCCTCTGTCAATGCACGTGTTAAGACCTGACTTAACTGATCTGTTAGGCGCGCTATATGGCCTTGGCAGCAGAAGCGCCCTAAAACCCCAACACAAACACACACACACACACACACACACACACACACACACACACACACACACACACACACACACACACACACACACACACACACACACACACACACACACACACACACACACACACCCCATGAGCAGTTCCAGAACGCTCTATTTATTCACCGAC
Source organism: Lepas anatifera (assembly GCA_034440635.1). Taxonomy (NCBI): domain Eukaryota; kingdom Metazoa; phylum Arthropoda; class Thecostraca; family Lepadidae; genus Lepas; species Lepas anatifera. The sequence continues at coordinate 1,034,685 of JAOTON010000484.1, read as the reverse complement.
CGCAGAAACAGACTTATCGACCTATGGGGCATTCCGGGACAAAACGAACAAAAATATTTCAATTTGACACCACAATGTCTAGAAAAAAATCTGAAACTTTGTCTCCGGGGTAGCTTTTGGCCAGAAATAGGCCTGTGAGAATTTTAGCCTCCTCCGACCAACGGTGACCGAGTTATAGCACGAGGCATTTTCGACAGGTCACCTTGTAGACTCATCTTTGATGCTTCATAACTCAAAAACGTGTTGACTGATGAACAAGTTTTTTTATATCATTGAACTCATCTTGAACTATAGATTGTTTTGAAAAATAAACTTTCAAAATTAAAAAAAACATTGACTTTCAATTCGTCTGACCTTTTCTTTTTGACCAAGCTTGACCTTTTCGCAGTTGAAATTGCCCTTTTAGATACCTCAAAAACTTTGCTTCATAAATTTTCTTTAGAGAAAAAGTACAAAAGCGTTCTTGCTATAAATTCCAAATTTTTAGCACCAAAGGTAGGTATGCAGACGGTTTTTGACCACTCCGGTAGTTCAGCCTTATGTTTAACACCGCAAACAAAGCAATTACTTTGTAATCGGTTGTTTGCAATCATATTGCATTGTCTTTACGAAATTTTCATCGTGCAAGTGTCAGAATTTATGAGAATTAACACGCACTCACACGAGGGGAAGGCAACTGGCCTCCTCAGGTTTCAACAGGTAGTAAAAAAACACCTTCGCGCAGTGCCACCGCACTTTATCTATTTCTAACTCGACATTTTTGCAGCTTCTGGAAAATAATTTAGGTCAACTGGCAGGTGGTAGGTACGGTAAATACCGTAGGCCAGCTGGCAACTGACTGGTGAGAGGGTGACCTGAGGTAGACGGCCGTCGTTATGCCTTGTGGGACGTCCAACTTTGGCTCCTTAATTAACCCTTCATCGTGGTAGTTGCTCGTTTGAGTGGTGGGGTCGCGGTCTCCGTGAAAAGTCCCTTGATGACTCCAGTGAGACTCCGATTCTTAAAACTAGACTGGCAACATCTTAGCCAAGATTTATAAAAAGAAAAATAACAGCCATTAGAAGTGGTAGAAAGGGATCCATTGTTGCGAGGGAGACGAGGGCAAAGGAACTTATTAGTAATGGGTCTTGCAGCTTTAAACGAAAATTTACAAAGATGTCACGAATTTATCAATAATTGAAACACGTATAACTTGTCCTATAAGCACCACTCAACTCACACAATTACATCGTTCCCGGAGATGGAAAAATAGTAACGATACAAGGTGACCCAGTGCAGCACAGCATACGTTTGAGAGGATTCATACAGCGAAAAAACCTGTCTGAAAGGCTTTCATTTCCAGGAAGTAATTTGAATGTGCTCATATATGTGAAAAAATGTCCTGAAATCATAACGCATTCGACTTGGTCACTTGGGCAGGTTGTCTCACATGCTATTTTCAAAAGGTGGTTACTTCATGGCCGACACGGATCCCAGTTCAAACGCCACTTTGAAAGGCTTTTGATTGTTTTTAAATGATTAGGGGTGGGAAAATTTGAAACAATATGAAGAGCCACTACGTGAAAATAAATAGGAAAATGTATCATGTGTTTAGCCCTCTCACAGGCCGGTTGAACTACATTGAACCAAGAAGTAGTATTTGGAATGAAACAAGAGAACATTCAAAGGATGTTTTACAACTTTTAGCACTGTTTCCACGGTTCATTGGAGGTAGTCGGGCACCCACAAATATATATAATTCCACACTCCTGGTGCCTTGTATAATCATTGAAGAATAAGGGAATACACTGAGATAACTTCAACACTGACACTGACTTTGTCCTGTATAAACACATTCGTTCACCTGCAATGATGGCCGTCAGATCACTCATGACTTAAGCCAAATAATCTATACCAGTATGTTTGATATTACCTTTGTATTGGACATTCACCATGACTAAATTTACGACCATTCACGCAGCATCCATACAAGAAAGTCTAGTTGCACTGTACGACACTGTTTGGTTTAAACATAGGTATACGAAACCCGAACATCTCTTCCTTTGTTTGTTCCATGAACAGTGATGGATGTCTTATTTACCGCTGGCATTCCTTGAAACTTTTATTCACTTTCCATAAACGCATTGGCGAGCAGACTTTGAAGCCGTCTGGCAACATTGGCTGTGCTTGATTGTGGAATGTACAAGAACTTAATCGTGCTGAAAAATGTATGCGTAAGAAAAGCATGCATACTTTTGGCATCAATGATTTGATCTTTCACTGGACTTTTTAAACCATCGTGATATGTTGCCGGTTTGGCCGTGCTCTCGATAAAGTCGCAGGCGCCTTTGCTGTGAGACGTAGTGAAAATATTTTATTTTTTGCTTCGATTTAACTTTTGCACTAAAGTTAAACCTTTGCATTGCTTTGAAATCATGTGCATGGTGGCACCATTTGATGAAGTTAAATATATGTTTGCATTGTGCAGCACAGCCCTACGTCAAGAGATGTACATTCTTCAGTCATTACTCTCGCTTTCATGCTCCAGGCGTAAGTTCTGAAAAAACAGAAGCCATTGTAGTGCTTTGTTTGGAGGCATGTGATATCACACAGGCTCCGTGGCCCAATTGTTGGTCATCTCTGTTGTTCAGTAAGCCATGTAGAATAAACAGTGCACTGGGAGCGACGGCGCTAAATAGCCAGTTTTTATCACTACCGACAATGTTACATAAAATCGTTTGGTCGGGTCACCTTTGAGATTGCTCGAGGTCAAAGCATTGCTTACAGGAACTAAGTGGAAACCTAAATTTTGTGGCATAATAGCTGACAGAGCAGAGCCGTAAAAAAATGTTCAGCACCATTGGAATGCTCCTGTCGAGCCCGATCGGATTATATATCTTATAATCTAGCCTAGTAAAATTTCAAAATTAACCCGCGCCCCACCGGGGGTCCAGCGCCACCTTCGCCCCACCGGGGGCCATCGATGGCCCCCCTCTAACTAAGAAAATATGGGCGTTAGCGCAAATCTGCGAAGTGAAATAGAGAGCTCGCGGGAATTCAGTAAGAAATTACTTCACATGTTTTAGTGCTCAGGTCAATGGTTTGACCTCCAGAGGTCAAATTAGGTCAAGATCCGCTATTTTCACTCAAATATGCAATGCTTAAGCAGACTGGGCATAACTCTTATGCCATTAGAGCTATTGAGGTCTGGTAAAGTACATTTGATTGGAAATTGTCAGTACTTTTCCGCTATGCGAAACGTAAAGACCTCCCGCCAGTGGTCTGACCTCCAGAGGTGACCTCGTGACCTAAGATGATCTGAGGTCACGAAAGGTCAGAAAGTGACCTTGCCGTATATCAAATGAAAGCCCATGACAAGACAAACACGATGGCGTTTGTTTCATCGCTCTAGCTTATACAGGTCAAAAGTTAATGTCAAAATACTGTTTTGATCCCTGGTGACCTTGGATGACCATGGAGAGGTCAAAGGGCAAATATGGCCCCTGGAATACGTGAAAGGGTGTCCAAGAACACTTTTGTGATCAAGCTGAGCATTTTCAATCGCTTTTGTGACTTTTATATCATAAGACAGCTTTTCCCCATGCTTTTCCAATGGGAGAGGTCACCTCGTGACCTGACCTCAGGGCACGAAATCGACAAATCCCGGATATACACCTTGTAGACCTTGGAGGGGCCATAAAGTGTAGGAAGTTTCAAATCAATCGACTTCGAAATGTAGCTCTTACAGAGCTCTAAAGTTGAAGTGAGGTGACCTTTGTTGACCTCGTCTGGTGACCTGACCTTGGGTGACCCGGGTTAAAAATTTTCAGGGATGGTGGAAAAATGATGCAGTGAGAGGTAGAGCCCTCAACCGCGGTGCTGGTCTGCGCCTCTTCGTTTTTCTGCTATCCCGGAAAAACCTTAGGGGGGCATCGATGGCCCCCGGTGGGGCGAGGGTTAACCTGCTTTGACCTAGAGCCGGGCTTAGGTAAATGGTGTGTATGGTAAAAAGAATATTAATCAAACTGCGGTGGCAAGTCAGACACGACAACGTAAAAATAAAACCTCCATCGCAATTTTCAGAAATTCTCGATTCTCCCAAGTTACCAAAATTTGCCAAATGCCCCATGCAATTCTAATGGAAAGATCGTGACCCTGAACTTGTCCCAGGTTATTGGTATAGAAATCATGCAAAGAACAATTAATTATCTTGGTCGGCGACGTTACTATGTGATATGAATCTAAGCACAATACGTTGAATTTAATCTTAGCTGCTCCAAAGTTTTTTTCGAGGTTAGGTCTCTTGACCTGGGTTGGCGGTCTGACCTGGTATAACCCACCCCTAAAATTTTTCCAGAAGCTGCAATAATGTTGAGTTAGAAGTACATGAAGTACGGTGGCGCTGCGCGAAGGCGATTTTTTTACTACCTGTGGAGACCTGAGGAGGCCGGTTGCCCACCCCCTCGTGTGGGCGCGTATTAATTCTCATAAATTTTGACAGCCAGAGGTGCAGAAACCTGCCAACTCGGCTACTGGAGTTTGTGACATATTTACGAAAATCGAGGTGCATAATTGTGACAAAATAGCGATCCTGACTATGTGGTTCAAAATCAAACCACATATTTTCGAAGTACAGAAAGAAGCATGTAGCAAATATTTTAATTTAGCAGCTCTGTTCTTCAATTGCACAGCGTACCATTAGTGATACAATATTGGTACTGTGTTCAGTTTCTACTAAAACGAGGGACCCCGCTGCGGAAAACCCGGAAACCGCTGTCACAGTTGCCAGATTTTAACATGCAGCCCAACGGTGCCGATTGTTAGTAGTTGCCAGGAAGTTGTCGCCTAGATACCCGAAATGTGTCAGTCAATTTTGTTCGAGAAATACACGATTGTGGGCATATTTAAGGCATTAAAGATAACGCAGATACTCTATCAAGTACTTCTCTGTCCATTTTTTCAGGTTAAATCATATTTACAGTTTGAGTCTCTTCGATTTATTTGCCCCTATTTCTTCGAATTTAGTATTAAGTGCGCCTGAAAGCTACTACGAAAAGTACTAAATGAGTGAAAAAATAAACATAGCTGGGCAGCAATTCTACTTAAACTGCACAACAGCGACAAGACAAGTTTGAAATGTTTACGTGATGTAGAGCCTGCCAAAAAATTTAAACTGGTGGGAAGTCACTTATTTTGAGGGCATATTTATTAGGTATATCTCAGATAAGTGCAGGCTAAAACTAGCTAAAATAAATATTGCTGCCCATAGCTAATCTACAGGGTGTTTCATAAAGAATGATATTTTTGAATTGATCATATTGCGGTTATAAATAAGTTGTTATGGTATGATTTACATATCGTTCGAAAGATAATTTTGGGACATTTACGATTATTTGTACTTCGATAGCTGTTTTGACATTTTTCTTGTTCAAAATAGTCTTAAAATGACTTGAAAAATGCTGTCTATTTTTCCTTCATCAAAAATGTTGGTAGAAATCACGCGCGTATCACGTAACAAGTATCACGCCAATGACACTGAAATCATTACATCGTCACTATGGTACATCACAGTCCACTTGCACATTACCTTTAGGAATTAATTATAAAAACGCACCTCTCAAGCTTAGGAAAGCTCGGGTCCAAGCAAGCAATCCCCAATCGGTCCATGTCCCTTGTTCTGCGGTGAGCAGTGAGGTCTTGTGCACTGTGTCCACGTGAGCATGCACATCAAAAGCAAAAGCTACAGTAATATTACAAGTTTAAAACTTTTGGCTCAAGCTCCATATGGCTCATTAGCTTACCTTCCATATGAATGATGCGGCGGACACAGCCCACAATACCCCACTGATCACCGCAGAACAAGGGACATGGACCAATTGGGGATTGCTTGCTTGGACCCGGAGCTTTCCTAAGCTTGAGAGGTGCGTTTTTATAATTAATTCCTAAAGGTAATGTGCGTGTGGATTGTGATGTACCATAGTGACGATGTAATTATTTCAGTGTCATTGGCGTGATACTTGTCACGTGATACGCGCGTGATTTCTACCAACATTTTGATGACGGAAAAAGACAGGCATTTTTCAAGTCATTTTTAAGACTACTTTGAACAAGAAAAAATATCAAAACAGCTATCAAAGTACAAATAATTGCAAATGTCCCAAAATTATCTTTCGAACGATATGTAAATCATACCACAACAACTTATTTATACCACCGCCGTGGCGCAGTTGGTTAAGGCGCCTCGGTCCAGTGTGGGAGGTCCTTGGATCAAAGCTGACCTCTGGCAGACTTTTCCTCGACCGGCTCCTACCCAGGAGATGGCAGTACACTGGGTAGTGCCCGCCTTGACTAGGGACTTTCGCTGACCAACCAGCGCCCTCGTTATTGGGAGCACGGGCTTGATCTGCCTTTAAATAGATCCACCGGTCCGGTGGCACCGCCCGAGGGCACGGCCTCGCCGCGTGTCACCGGAGCAGTCCTCTGTTCCGCCGGGTCCGAGAAATCGGGATAGCTCCACTGCCTGGTACAGTGGGGCGTGTGACAGGAAGCGTGCGGACATGACTGTCCCGCAAGGGTGCCGATAGCGTAAGCCCCGCTGCCGTGTACATAGTGTGTGTCTGCTTGTGTGTAGTGCAAATGCGAAAAATGTTCCCAGGTTGGGAACGCAAAAATATTAAAAAAAAAAAACAACTTATTTATAACAGCATTATGATCAATTAAAAAATATCATTCTTTATGAAACACCCTGTAAGATGAATGTCGGCTACTGTAAGACTGATGCACTTTCACATATCAAACTTGGTTTTTTATTCCTTGGCTTGCTTGTGCCTTAGCTTATTTGTGCCCTAGATTGGTTAGATAGATTTGGAGCTGGAGGAAGTTGGGAGAGTTGGCGCCAGCAACAGGCTGGCAACAACAGTGATTCAGGTGAGATTTCATGGTCAAATCATCATATCAATATTGTACGGATAGGAAATGTGTACCAATGCAGTCCTCCACAAAGTGTTAACACCCACACTGGAGAGGGGGCCTGGCACTAACGTGCACTGGATGGGGGCCTAATAGACCTCCTTATCTCAGAAAATCACAGCAAATCTCAGAAAGAAGGGACTTCGAAAAACGCTGGTTGGAGGTGTGTTGCTTACTACCAGTGGTAGTAAGCAACGCACAGGACCTGAACTGCATGGAGTTAAAGCAGAATTTTGACTACACTGGATCTTTCTTTAGTATGTGAATTTCAATACCTCTGTACCTATTAGGCCAATAGACATAATTTTACATCTATGCAGGCTAGTTGCCTCAGAGTTTTTACTGCAAGAAAAAATGACCAGGCAGGTGATAATCGTGGATGGGAGGTAAATTTTAAGCATTTGATATGTTTATAAACATGCTACCTAAGGTCCACTTTACCAACAAATTTTAGGTAGATTCAAATCCTATGTTAGCATTGACATTTTTGTCCCTTTTGTTGATTGTGAGATAGAAGTTTAGTGGGGGGAAGCTGTGATTAGGGTTCCCAATTGTGTGTACGTTCTTATTAATATATATGTTCCCAATAATAATTATTTTCATGATAATTGCTACATTTAATCATGGTGAAATGTACCATAATTGGAAACACTCCTTCAAAAATGGAAACTTCATCAAAAAGGGAAACGCATGTCATTGAGGGAAACTGCGGTCAGAGTTGCCAATAATATTTATCATCCCAATACTGGAAACAATGACCCAGAATTGGGAATTTTCCTTCCAAAAACAAAAACATGATCTACAAATGAAAACACAGTTTACTACTTTCATGCTGTAATGGTTTGGTGCTTGAATCTTGTCTGCTTCAAAAAGTAAGAGACAGATAGAGGACATTCAGCATAATGAAAATAGTATTCAAGTATACAATTATAATTTCCAGCTCTGTGTGACAGAGGAGGCATACGTCGCATCGAGTTTGTGACAGCCAGCATACTTTCTGCACCTCTGTATTGACACTTGCACCATGAAGATTTCGTAAAGACAATGCAATATGATTGCAAGCAACCGATTAAAAAAGCAATCGCTTTGTTTGCGGTGTTAAACCTAAGGCTGTATTACCGCAGTGGTAAAAAAACCGTCTGCATACCTACCTTAGGTGCCAAAAATTTAAAATGTATGTCAAAAACGCATTTTGTCTATTTTTATCGAAAGATAATTTATGAAACAAAATATTTGAGGTGTCTAAAAGCGCAATTTCAACAGCAAAAAAGGTCAAGCTAGGTCAAACAAGAAAAGATGAAACGAATTGAAGTCCAAAATTTTTAAAAAATTTTTAAATTTTCTTTTATCAAAATAATTTATAGTTCAAGACGAGTTCAATGATATACACAACATGTTAATCAGTCAACGCGTTTTTTGAGTTATGAAGCATCAAAGATGTGTCTACAAGGTGACCTGCCAAAAACGCCTCGGGCTCTAACTCGGTCACCGTTGGTTGGAGGGGGCCAAGATTCTCACAGGCGTGTTCTTGGCCCAAAATTACCCCGGAGACAAAGTTTCAGATTTTTCTAGACATGGTGGTGTCAAGCCTTGGTCGATCTGTCCTGGAATCTCCCCTAAGTATTCGGGAGTCTGTCTTTGGGACCACTGTTTACATGTGTCGATTGGTTTTTCCGTATAGCTTAACACCCGCCCCTGTGGGCCTTGGAGCCACCTTCGTCCTGGTGGGGGTAGGGGGTTCAAACATCCTTCCCTCGAACTCGGCTCCTTTGCTGGATAGGAAAAGCACGAAAGCTAATGGGTAGCTCATAAAATTATGAAGACACTACATTAGCGACTTCTTTGGCTCGGGTCAATCCTGAGCTCATTATAGGTCAAAGAAGGTGACAGGTTAGATAATAAATTTTGGGCTCGAGCGTCTGGCAGAGTTCAGTTAGAATCAATTTGTAGGCACCATTCGCATCTTCTTGTTACGGCAAGTCAAATTATGCCTGATATGACTATACTAGGTCAAAACATAACAGTGGCGTGACCTAAGATCAGGCCAAGGTTACTATCTGAACTAACATAGTCAATATGTACATCAATGTATATCAATCGACTCAAAATAATAATCCCAAGGTAATGGTAGCAAAATAAGAGTATTATCACCATTCCTCTGAAAAATGTATTGACCCAAGTCTGCAAAATTGTTTAAGTAGTCCTAGAGGACCTCTCAGAGGTCACAGGCTCAAACCTGCAATATGAACCTGGCAAAAGGCCAAGGATACTACGATTTGGAGAATCTGAAGGTATTCTAAGCGGTACCTCTCTGAATAGAGCCATTATCGCACAATTCCTGTTTTCCCCATGCATTTCCAATGGAGTGGTCATGATCCGTACCTGACCTCAGGTCATTGATATAAGAACCCGGATCATATTCTTAGTCATCGATGGGCTCATTATATGATATGAATTTCAATTGGATAAATTCACTCTGTTTTTACTTATGACAACTTAAACTGATTTGGAGGTGAGGTCAATTGACTTGCACTGGTGAGCTGACCTGAGGTGACCTAACCTTATCATTTTGGAAAAAGTCACATGATTAATCAAGGATAAGATGCATAAGGTACGGTTGCGCTTCGCGCCGCCGCTTATTCATTCCGATAGAACATCCCGAGGGGTATTCAAAAATCCTGCACCATGGCAAGGGTTAGGTCTACTGTTACTACTGCCACCTGCAGCATTTTTCTGAGGTGGCATCCTGTTGCCTGGTCTGGTGGCATAGACTTAGGTGACCTAGACTTCAAATATCGGTAAAAGCCCAGAAAATGCTCGGAAAGAGAGATTCCGAGAACGGCAGAACGATGTACTTTAACCCGTACGAACTTTTTCCATACGAACTTTTCCGTTACGAACATTTTACCCCTACGTACTTTAACCCGTACGAACTTTTTCCATACGAACTTTTCCATTACGAACATTTTACCCCTACGTACTTTAAACCGTACAAACTTTTTCCATACGAACTTTTTCCATTACGATTATTATACACGTACGTACTTTATCCCTTGCCCCGGTGGCGGGTACGAGCCACCTCGCCCTGGTGGGGGCTAAAAAGACCCCCACGATCTCAAAAACTAAGAGACTAGAAAAAGCCAAAACGGCAATCGAAAGCTCTTCGAAAATGATATCGAAAATACTTCGGTCATTTTCTTGTCAGGTCAATATCAAGGTCACCAGAGGTCAAAATGGGTCAAAATCGCTAATATGAGGTGTACTAAGAAAACCTCCTATATCTCATAAACTATGATAGCTAGAAACATTTTCTAGCACCATTCAAAGCTCTTGAGATGTGCTTTCATTACAGTGGCATTCATTTTCGTGTCAGGTCAAAGCCTAGGAGCTACAGGTCACTAAATATTGGGCATATTCTTGGGAATGTCCATAGCCACCCATGCATAAGGGCGTTTACTTTTTCGCTAATAGCTTCCAAACCAAACAAGATACAGCCATAGTTTATGCACCATTGCAATCCTCTCGTCAATACGAACGAATGATATATGATATTGCTATGCCAGGTCAAATTTAAGAATTTGACCTGACCCAGGTCAACGGTCTGACCCAACTTGACCTGGTATAGTCATGATGTATATCATTTGACTTCCAGTGACTATACAAACACTTGGTGACAAAATAAAAGCTCTATCTTAGTTTATTCAAAATTTATAGAAAAAACACCAAACAATGCTTATTTGACCTAAGGTGACCTTTTAAAGGTCACAAGTCAAAATTTTGGTATCAGCTTCAGAAATGGGCTAAGAGCAAGTCGCATCCGATGTTTGAAGTTGATTCCATCCATACTTACTGAGAAAAGCTCATTTCGGATTTTCCCCATGCATTGTCAATGGGGAGGTCATGCTCTGCACATGACCTTAGGTCACCAATATCAAAAATCCCGGAACAAATGTTGTAGCTCCTGGTAGGCCCAAGATGTGGTATGAGTTTCAACTTGATCGATTAACCCTTCTTTAGTTATGCCGTCCTAAGTATTTTTGAGGTGAGGTCACTTCACCTGACCTGGTGACCTGACCTGATATGACCTTGACCAAAATTTTCAGGAAAGATGTAAAAATGATGAAGGAACAGCTAGACCAAGTTTACGCCTGCGCGCCCTTTTTGGTCACTTCGAAAACCCGAGGTGGGGTCTAAAGATCCCCCCCGGGCGAAGGTTATCTATACGTACTTTAGCCATACGTACTTTTGCGTACGTACTTTAGGCATACGAACTTCTTCCTTACGTACTTTGGTCCGCAACCCGATTTACGGACCAAAGTTCGTATGGCTAAAGTACGTATAGATAAACTTCGTAAGCAAAAGTTCGTAAGCAAATGTACGTAGGGTATAAAACTCGTATGCCAAAAGTACGTACGCAAAAGTACGTACGCAAAAGTTCGTAAGCAAATGTACGTAGGGTATAAAACTCGTATGCCAAAAGTACGTACGCAAAAGTACGTACGCAAAGGTTCGTAAGCAAATGTACGTAGGGTATAAAACTCGTATGCCAAAAGTACGTACGCAAAAGTTCGTAAGCAAATGTACGTAGGGTATAAAACTCGTATGCCAAAAGTACGTACGCAAAAGTACGTACGCAAAAGTTCGTAAGCAAATGTACGTAGGGTATAAAACTCGTATGCCAAAAGTACGTACGCAAAAGTTCGTAAGAAAATTTACGTAGGGTATAAAACACGTATGCCAAAAGTACGTAAAAACATACAAAGTACGTAAGCAAATGTATGTACGTAGGGTACAAAGTTTGTATTTCAAAAGTACGCATCTAAATCTGAATAAGTTGTCACTTTTGCTCAACCACATTGGCGGACGCAGGGGGAGGAGGGCATTCGGGCCATGGCCCCCCAAAGCGCTGTAGGGGGGCAAACTCTTTCGGCCCCCAAAGGCTGGATACATTTTTGAAAAAAGGCGTTTACACTAGGTCTGTCGAGCAAAAAAGCTTCGCTCCTCTCCCCCCCCAGGAGAGCGATCATTTACTTGGAGAGGTAGCTTCTACTAGGTCTGTCGAGCACCCAAATCGCACGTCCCACCCCCCCTTCCCCAGGAGGAGAGGCAGACCTGGGTTTGCCCCCCCCAAACTAGGGTCTGCGTCCGCCCCTGCTCAACCATGCTGGCTCCCAGTTCCCACGATTCGTCTCCACGAGCGCTTCCGGACCGGAAATCACTGCACGCGCAACTAATCACGCGCAAATGAGCGTGGGATGGTGGAGTGGAATTACTGGCTGTTGCAGATGCTCGTACTTATTGCGAGAGATAGGGTCTCTGCCGTTTCCGAATCGGTTGTGTATTGGTGATTTGAAGTTTGATTAAGACAATTTTTAAGTTTGACAAGACAAATTTGAATATGGAAGTTTCAGGCTGCAAACGGCCCCGGGTTGCCGATCAGGGTTTTTTTACGTTACAGATTATGAAAGGCGGGACACCAAGTACATGAAATGCAGCCTGGCAAAACGCATGGCCTGTAAAGGCCTGGGAATTTGGGCGGCCCAGGGATTCAAAATCACTCAAGAGCACAGTCATGGGCCGAATCCGTCAGTCATCGAGCGAGCGAAGGCTCGAGCCGTAATGAAGGAGAGAGCCCAGGCAACCATGGAGCCCGTGCACGTGGTGCGAGAAGTAGCAGAAAGAGAAATAAGTTTGGCATCCAGAACCGACATGCCTCGAGAGGCAGACATCAACCGGAATATTCGGCGCTACCGCAAGCAAGGCGGGCAAGGTCCTGCTGAACCGGCGACCATCGATGACCTCATCATACCTCTTGATTATCGTGTGACAAAGGAATCGCCTAGAAACCCTGCCGCTCGCTTTCTGTTCTACGACAGCAAGGAGGATGAAGAGTATATGGGTAGCAGGATTTTGCTCTACAGCAGCGAATGGGGACTCCAGAAGCTCGCCCAAAACATCCACTGGGCTGCTGATGGCACGTTCAAAGCATCACCAGTCCTCTTTCAGCAGCTTTACACTGTCCACGCCATCGTTTTGGACGTATCAGTGCCTTGCGCATACGCTCTTCTACAAGACAAAAGCGAGCGCACTTACAGGCAGGTGTTTGAGAAGCTACGCGCCACCATCATCCAACACCACCCAAATCCCCCTGGGTTTGGTGGAACTGTCATCACAGATTTGGAGAAGGCAGCAACCAATGCCATTCGTCACGTCTTCCCGGAGAAGAGACAGTCACTCTGCTTCTTCCATCACTCTCAGGCCGTTTGGCGTAAGGTGCAGGAGCTCGGGCTTCAAGGACGGTACGCGAATGACGCTGACTTCGCACTGTAGGTGAGAAATTGCTTGTTCACGTATAGGGGGACATAGGCGGATCCAGTATTGCCGATGGGGGCACCTTCCCGGGAGAGGGGGCACCTTCCCGGGAGAGGGGGCACCATCCGGACCAGGTGGGCGCCACTTTTGACCGGCAAAACCTATCAGGTGGACGCAAAATCCTATCGGTGGGCGCCGATTTTCGCATCCTGGGGGGGGTGGGAAGCGACATTTCAGGGGGCGCCATCGACCTTTCAGGGGGCGCCGAGGGTCGATCGGGGGGGCACGTGCCCCCTTTGCCCCCTTCCCTGGATCCGCCCATGTAGGGGGATGCAGGATCTCTGGTCGGGAGCGGGGAGCACATTGTCGCAGAGGATATCCATACCAGGAGTACTGCTTTTGAGCGGCAGAAACTATCACGCTGGCGCAAAATCATATCGTTGGGCGCCAATTTTTGCGCTCTGGGGGTGGGGCTTGTAAGTGAGAAGCGACATTTCAGCGGGCGCCATCGAATTTTTACGGGTGCCGCGACCATTTTAGGGGCCGCCAAGGGTCAATGGGAGGGCACGCAAATACACACCCGTTGTCTCTTAGATCCGCCTATGTTTGATCATGTTTCTGCCGCTATGTCTTTTTATTCTGATGTATTTGTACTAATTTTTTAGTGGTTTCTACAATGCAGTGCCAGGCATCGTAAAATTTCAGTTGGGTATTTCAGGACCATTAACAACCGTAAATCGTTCGCGGATGTTTCATTGCACCTATGTAAATAAGACATTCCGCTATCATTAATTATGATCACATCTAACACCCGCACTGGAGGGGGAGCTCAGAGCCCCTAATGTTTTTCTAAGGTGGCCGAAGAACCGTTCGTAGCCAAAAAACGAAACTTGGATACATTTGAGAAAAAATTGAATAGCGCATCGATAAGTAAAACAAATTGAAAATCGGTAGGATTTTTGTTACTTATAGGCATTCAAATCGAGACTTGTATCTTGAGACCGCGACAAGCACGCAGTTGTTCCAGATTACCGGTACTGTAGTTCCAGTGGTGACGTCACAACATCATATAATGAGGATTTTATGCCAAGGTCACCTCAAGTGAGGGTCAGGTCTAAGGTTAAAGGTCACAGGTCAAGGTCATATCGCTATTTTCAAGGTCATTGATCCCAGTGCGTTCGGTTGGATAATGTCACCTGGTATAACGTATGCAATGTTAAGACGTCATAGGCTAGGTCACCCATTATTGATTTCATGGTCAAAATCAAAGGTCATGGGTCAAAGTCAAACATGATGTCCCGCCGAATGGGCGCCGTAGTGCTACTTGTACTATGCGTTGTACGCAATATGCAAATTTGTGACGTCATAGGTCAATGACTTTGAATGACCTTGACCTAGAATTTTCGGAGAAAATTGCTCAAGACCTTCCCTTTATGCCTATTGGTCACTTTTACTCCATTCCCGGCATCTACTTGCACAATTACGCAATTTTCCAACGGCTATCCTGCAGTCAGAATTTGACATATATGACCTCGTTTGACCTTGAAGATATTTATTTAGGTCAATAAAATTGGTCACACGGTAGGTCACCACACCCTCCCCCACCAACCAACAAATGGGCGTTTTCCTAGCCCTCTTAGTTTCCGAGATTGTAGGCGGGCTGTCAGCCCCCTTCAGTGCGCGTAATTTTCAGACCCCCTCCAGTGCGGGTGTTAATTCGCTGACTTTTTGTCCATGATCTTTTAATCGGGTCAGACAAATAAAATATAGTTAAAGCTGTGACTTCAAATGACTTGGCTGACTCTATCGCTGATATTTCTATTTTATCTTGCTGGCGTAGATATTCTGGTGAAAGGCTGTGCTCAATCGAGCAAATAATCAGGCTGGACATGCCCAATTTTGCATTAATCGTAAATGTATCTTCGTTTCACAATATAGGGCGGGCACGCAGCGCCCGCGAAGGTCTCTCTCTACATATGGATAACGAAAATCCCATAAGCAACACGGCCCGACCGCCACGCTATCTCTGCGAGCAAGAGTCGCATGGAAATAGAATTTGCCTTATCAGGTAGCTACATCATTTCAATTATATGTATCAAATTTTCTGGCAAGACCTTTAGCCAATCCACCAGGGGTGTACGTTTCCTCGATACCTTGCAACCCGTTCCGAATAAGAATTTTGACATGCTTTAACGCTGGAAAAGTGAAATATTGACTGCCAGTAAACACGTGGGCTAGGAGAACAGGGGCTGCATTCCCGAAGAGACATTTTTCTGTGGCTGATGACTAATTAAGCCTTATAATTTTTTATAGAAGTTTAATATGATAAGTATTCATTTTGATGTAGTTGTTTTTATTACATCGAGTAGTATACCAACGCAAATTATATTGGATTAATTCATCCTGGTCGTATTAACGGTGCGATTTCGTACCATTGATGTAACATATCAATGAGTCGTCCAAAAAAGTTAACACAGCTTTCAATTTTACTGTTCGAAACAGAAACGTCTGCTCGGTTATCGCTAATGAAGGTGTCTTACTGGTTGTATCCACCTATCTTTGCTTTCCTCGGTGTAGCACTGCAAAGCCTTATCAGCTTCCAAATACTGAGTGTTGTATTTTTGGTTTTGGTATATTTACATTACCATTGGACGTAGTTCTTATTCCGTGATGACAGTACTGCGGTACTGTGGGCATCAATCAAATCGCCCGGCTCTCGGTACCGCCGGTTTTACGGCTATCTGTAACAAAGCTTGGACGGCGAGCCGCCCATATACCTAACGCCATCGCTTGTCATCAGCAATGGTTTAAAACGTTATCTCTCTTTGCAGGTGCGGAGTCTACCGGCGTTGGCATTCCTGCCTAGCGCTGAGGCTCCCGAGGCCTTCCAGGCTATCGCTGACACACTTCCTGACGTTTGTTTGGATCTGTTGAGCTATTTCGAAAACACTTACATCGGCCGTGAAATGGGCGGAAGGTGGAGGCCGCCAGCTTACGATCCGGAAGAGTGGAGCCAGTTCCACAGGACTCTCGAAGGACTCTGCCGCACGAACAACGGTATCGAGGGATGGCACCGGCGGTTTGCAGGTCGGGCCGGCGTCCATCCGAGCATTTTCGACCTGATCAAGCGGCTTCAGGACGAGGAAGAACATTGGACGGTGGAGGTCCAAAAGATCATGGCTGGAGCAACCGCGAGGCGCCGCAGCTGTCAGTGGGAGCTATTGAGTGAGCGGCTCAGGGCCCTGGCGCGCCGCTGGCTCAACCGAGAAATGGGCGCTGTTGAGTACACAAGAAGCGTGGCCCATAACTTCACCTTCTAAGCAGAGTTGTACCTGACTCAAAGTTGACTCAAATTTAGATTCGGCTGCTGACTCAATCTGGTGAGTCAAAAGCAAATGGTTTTGTTCCGATATATGGGTGAAGATATGTGGCCACTGAATGACAAGTTTTCATGAAGACAGCCAAAAAATGAGTCTTATAGGGCCAAATATACTGAACTTTTTGGCCGTATAAGACTCGTTTTTTGGCTGTCTTCATGAAAACTTTTCTTTCAGTGGCTACATATCTTCACCCCTATATCGGCACAAAACCATTTGCTTTTGAGTCAGCAGCCGAATCTAAATTTGAGTCAACCGTGAGTCAGGTAACAAGTCTGCTTCTAATGTGATCTGCAGGACTGATGCTCAAGCACTGGTTGTCGTGGTGCCATATCTGGGATTCTGAATACAATATTGAATGCTATATTTTCCTTTTCCCAACCTGTTTCTGTCGATTCGCGTGGAAATTCAAGAGTGTTTCCTAATTTGCCTTTTTTCATTATACGCTGCGAAAGCCCGATCCCAAGCGGGATTTTCTGGTATTTCTGGATTTCCAACTTTTTATCTTTATACCTTTTCAGAACCCATCCGGTTTTTTGAAAAGTCAAACTTTTGGTTTCAAGTATATTTTGAAGGTTCCATACTCATTTATTCATTTTTACACACACAATTGAAAACGATAAGCCATAAAAACTAAGATAAACGACTAAATAAAAAAAATAAGGTCGGACTGGCAAAATTCCGACAACCTCGCTCCCGGGACCAAAGGGGACTTAAGGTTTCAAGTTCAACACCTGACGCCTAAGAGTCAGACTTTAGTATAAAAAATAACATGAATATTATATGCATAACAATTAACATTTCACTGCACCGCTGCCGCCCACCACTTACTCGTTACAAAACACAAATCATATTCAACACGATCCATCATATTTAAACTTAACCCGGTACCGCCTGGGCTATGTCGCCAACCACCACCGTCTGGGGGTCTGATCGGACCCTCCCCCTCCCCCTACGATCTCGGGAACCGGAGGTGATGCGGAAAAATGTAAATACAGTAGAAAAGAGCAATTTCGCATCTGTCCATCTGTCCATAGCACCAAATATGTGGACGGTCACAAATGTTAAAGAGGTCTTTGTGGTGTGGAAACGCCGAAATCCGCGCTGATTTTCTACGAATAGATGATTGGCGGGAAAGTACGAGTAGAGTTGAGTATGTAGGTACCAATCGTTCAATAATTTTCGCGAAAAATGGTACAAGAGAAATAGGACGGTAGCTAGATGGATCGGAAAGCGCACCTGTTGATTTCTAGATCGGCTGAATAACAGACAATTTCCAAGACCGTGGCACAGTGTTCGTCACTAGACCGGTGGTGACTAAACAGTGCTTAGTAAGCACTCTTGCAAAAGGGGGGCCACGCCTGCCCCACCCTCTACCTTTGTCTAGAAATGTCACTAAAGATGCCAAAGCTAAGTCGTCATGGAGTTTCATCACTAGCCCCAGCCGGGGGGGGGGGGGGGGGGGGGGGGGCAGAGGGGGGAACACCCCCCCCCCCCCCGCGGCCGCCAAAAAAAAAAAAAGGGGGGGGGAGGTGAGGAGGGGGGGGGGGGGGGGGGGGGAGCCTTCTAGGCCCCCTCAAAAGGTGCGTCGCCACAGATTTTCGGGTGGGAGGCCTGGCGCTAGGGGGGGGCTGGGGCTCGTGATGAAGCCCCATGTTCACTGAAACGTGGCATTTTCAATAGTATTTCCATCCAAAAGCGGGGGGCTGGCCCCTCCCCGCCACTTTCCGAGAGCGGGAGGGCCCGGTCCGCCAGGACCCCCGGTGGCGACGCCCCTGGCCAATGGTCATAGATATCCGCCACTGCGCTCAAGCTATTTGAAAGCCCGGCGAGATGCGGGCAGGTGATTGATTACCTTAAACCGGCACCGCCATTACGAACATTTTACCCCTACGTACTTTAACCCGTACGAACTTTTTACATTACGATCATTTTACCCCTACGTACTTTAACCCGTACGAACTTTTTCCATACGAACTTTTTCCATTACGATTATTAAACACGTACATACTTTATCTATACGTGCTTTAGCCATACGTACTTTTGCGTACGTACTTTAGGCATACGAACTTCTTCCTTACGTACTTTGGTCTGCAACCCACTCGGATTTACCCCTACGTACTTTAACCCGTACGAACTTTTTCCATCCCAACTTTTTCCATTACAACTATTATACACGTACATACGTACTTTATCTATACGTACTTAGCCATACGTTCTTTTGCGTACGTACTTTAGGCATACGAACTTCTTCCTTACGTACTTTGGTCCGCAACCCACTCGGATTTACCCCTACGTACTTTAACCCATACAAACTTTTTCCGTTACGAACATTTTACCCCTACGTACTTTAACCCGTACGAACTTTTTCCATACGAACTTTTTCCATTACGAACATTTAACCCCTACGTACTTTAAACCGTACGAACTTTTTCCATACGAACTTTTTCCATTACGGTTATTATACACGTACGTACTTTATCTATACGTACTTTAGCCATACGTACTTTTGCGTACGTACTTTAGGCATACGAACTTCTTCCTTACGTACTTTGGTCCGCAACCCCGGCAGAACTGCACTCTGCTGTTATTTTTGCGTTTGCAAAACAAGCTAGGGAACAGGTGCTTTCCCCGGACGTCCTTGGTGTGTTTTGGTGAAACACACCAAGGAAAAACATCAGGCCCCTACTGGTTTGGATGTAGACGGCGGATGACTTTGATTCTGTTTGTTGGAGTCTCTAACCGCTAAGAACCAGAAGTGCCTCAAGCTGCTCTCCGGGGAAAATCTATGTTTGGTGAGGTTAAAACCATTCGTTTGAAATGTCAGCCGCGCTCAGTAAATTGCCCTGCACTCCCACCACCGACCGAAGTTTGACGGGAGAGTCTACTGGTGGTGCTGAATACCAGGCCTCAAAATGACCAAACCAGCCACAGGAGGTCAGAGAGCGGTCTGTGCACATCGGGCATCACCGCTGGTCATATCGAACCTGAAATCTGTCACGAGTGACATTAAATGCCTTACCATAGTCCATTCTTCCGTGTTGAAATGACCTCCAGTGCGGGCGTCAGCCACCAAACTAGTGAATCGGTGACAGCACCTTCGCACGCCCCTGTTTACGCAAGCTATTGCAACGGTTTTTACAATACCAAGTACATATATGTCGTTTCACTTCAAAAGTCAGATTTGAAGGAAAAACTAAAGACACATCTCATTTCCATACCGCCCGTTATTCCTGCTGGCACATACAGTTCACGAAAATGTAGTATCTACGTCAGCTGGTCCACCGGAAAACTTCCCATTGGATGCTCTGACTCCTGCACGTATTTCTTTGGAAACGATGTAGCTCGCCACTTCTGGAAACCTCTGCATTCATAAATAAAGAATAGGTCCTGACGAAAAAAACGGTGCATGCCAAAACACATTCGATCTCAAACGCCTGAATCCTGCTTTAACCTCGCCCACCGGGGCCATCGATGGCCCCCCTAAGGTTTTTCCGGGATAGCAGAAAAACGACGAGGCGCAGCACCGCGGTTGAGGGCTCTATCTCTCACTGCATCATTTTCCTATCATCCCTGAAATTTTTTACCCCGGGTCACCCAAGGTCAGGTCACCAGACGAGGTCAACCAAGGTCACCTCACTTCACCTTTAGAGCTCTGTAAGAGCTACATTTCAAAGTTGATCGATTTGAAACTTCCTACACTTCATGACCCCTCCAGGGTCTACAAGGTGTATATCCGGTATTTTTCGATTTCGTGCCCGAGGTCAGGTCACGAGGCGACCTATCCCATTGGAAAAGCATGGGGAAAAGCTATTTCATGATATAAAAGCCACAAAAATGATTGCAAATACTCAGACTGCTCAGAACAGCGTTTTTGGACACCCTTTCACGGATCCCAGGGGTCATATTTGCCCTTTGACTTTTCCAAGGTCATCCAAGGTCACCAGAGGTCAAAAACAGTATTTTGACAATAACTTTGACCTAATTGAGCTAGAGCGGTGAAACAAACACCATCGTGTTTGTCTTGTCACTGGCTTTCATTTGATATACGGCAAGGTCACTTTTGACCTTTCGTGACCTCAGGTCATATTAGGTCACGAGGTGACCTCTGGCGGTCAAACCACTGGCGGGAGGTCTTTACGTTCCACATAGCGGAAAAAGTACTGGCAATTTGCTATCAAATGTACTTTACCAGGCCTCAATAGCTCAAATGGCATAAGAGTTATGCCCAGTTTGCTTAATCATTGCATATTTGAGTGAAAATAGCCGATCTTGACCTAATTTGACCTCTGGAGGTCAAACCATTGACCTGAGCACTAAAACATGCAAGTAATTTCTTACTGAATTCACGCGAGCTTTCTATTGCACTTTGCAGATTTGCGCTAACGCCCATATTTTCGGAGTTAGAGGGGGCCATCGATGGCCCCCGGTGGGGCGAAGGTGGCGCCGGACCCCGGTGGGGCGCGGGTTAAAGTTACAACCAATGAAACTGCTTATTGCGAGAAATATTCCACTAGCTTCCAGCAAAATACCTGATTAATTGCTTTTGAAGTAGTTGCCTTGTTCATGAGCTCATGCTCCCATGAGCTCATCAGTTCAGCTTCGGTGTTTATGAGCTCCGAGGAGCTTTTTTACAATGCTCCGTTACGGAGTTGCGAATTTTCTAACACGTTACGGTAAATGGGACGACAAAATCTATGACCAACGCATAGCTCTACTTAACGGAAATGTTTAATATAGCCAGGCAGTCCGCCTGAGTGTTGGGTATTTGAAGCAATCTGATGGAGAATACTCAGGGCGGCGAATTTGACCCTCTCTCTCCCCCTTCCACCACCTCCACGCCTGTGTCAGACACCTTCCTCCTCACTCCCTCGATGTTCTGCAGACGTCACTACCAGGTATCTGGCAGCGACAGATGTGGGAAAGGGTATAAATAAAGCAATCTTAGGGAAATGGGGAGGGGTGCGGAAGGGGGAGTTAATGCACTAATGCAGGTAATGACGTCCTCGATGCTGATTGTAGTGACTGCAGCCACTCGATTAGTGCTGAATTATCTGTTTCGATCAGCTTACTACGGTTCTTGACCATGAGGTCAAGCTGCAGGGTATCATAATTGTATGGCCAATGACCTTTCGTCTGTGCCTCATTTTTCTATCATTCACCGTTTGCACTGCAATCCTCATCTCCTTATCTTTTGAGGCGAGTCGGGTGGTCAGAACAAGCTCAGCATGGGCAAGGTAGCTGATTCTGATGATGTTCCCCCACTGCACCAGCCTTTGCACATGACGGGATTGTTCACTGTGCGACGCGGTGCGCCACTGCTTATTGTAAATGGTGACGATGCACTGGCGCATGTCTGAAGTTTTTGTTTCTGTGCCCGGATCATGTCCACTACTTCTAAAATAAAACGAATGTTATAAGAAATTACAGTTCTTTCAGGGCACAATGAGGTCTGAGGTGTTGAAAACTAAACGTTTCTAAACAAAATTCCACCAAGCTAAATGGTATATATTCGTAATAAAAACGTGCTTATCGTGCATCGATACCA